>PIJE02001503.1:48880-91380 GCA_002895965.2 Coryphaenoides rupestris | reverse complement strand
TATTATTATTATTATTATTTTATTATTATTATTATTTCAGGATTTATATATTTGATATTTCCTTTTCTTTTAGTATAATTATTGTATTATTTATTTATTTGATTTGATTTGATTATTATTCTTTTATTATTTCAAACGTTGTCCTCGTTTGCAAACGGTGAGATCTACGGATCCGGCGCAACGGAAACAGAACGGAACGGAAAAGTGCGATGCCCCCGACAAGCGAAAGACATCAGGATCTGAGCTAGCTAGCCGCCGCGGGGCCTCGTGTCTGCGGCTAATTGTGCGGGAAACGTATTAGGAGGCTCACAAAGGGGGAAACCTGTGTTCCTGTAGCCAATTGAGCGGATACACCCCACCTCCACCCACCCCCACCTCCCTTCCACACACACACACACACACGCACACACACCACCCACACACACACACACACACAAACACACACACGACACACTATCACACACACACGCACCACCCTCAAGAGGTGAGACACCAACAGACAGGGGAAGCAACTTGTGTGGCAGTCCTCTTCCTCCTCTTCCCTCTCCTCTCAGCTCTCTTCTCTAATCCTCTCATCGTTTCGGCTCTCTTAATGCCAATGTTTCTGTGGTCTTTTTAAGGGGGCGGGCAAAATGAAACTAGCCTTAGCGCATTATGACAGCGGCCCACCAGCCAGACCGTTTAATTGCGCCACGGCAACCGAAGATTATCCGTCCACGGCTTAATGTATTGGTTTACCGAGGGATCCGGTAGTCTGCATCTCTCTGTGTGTGTGTGTGTGTGTGTGTTGTGTGTGGATCGAGCCGGTGAATATGCATATTTTGGTGGATGAAATAAAATAACATGAAACAGAAAACGGGGTCGGCACAGGTTATTCTGCTCTGTATCTTTGGCAGCACACAACAGGACCGGCAAGAAATGTTCTGTTTTGGCGACAATAACCTTTGATGAGATGATGTAACACTGGCAGGCACAGGAGCAGGAGGAGGAGGAGGAGGAGGAGGAGGTGGAGGTGGCGCCACGTGAGTGTGTGTGGGTGGGTGCGCGCGCGCACACACACACCACCACACACACACACACACACACACACACACACACACACACACACAGGAAAACAGCGACACACACAGTCAAACGATATTCACAGCATCGCTGCTGTGGATCGGGGGTTACGTAACGGAACGTTGTTATGTTGTTGGCTTATCAAATGGGGTCTCTCTCTCTCCTCTCTCTCCTCTCTCTCTCTTTCTCTCTCTCTCTCACTCTCTCTCTAGCTCTCTCTCTTTCTCTCTCTCTCTCTTGCTTCTCTCTCTCTCTCGCTCTCTCTCTCTCGCTCTCTCTCTCTCTCTCTCTCTCTCTCTCTCTCGCTGTCTCTCTCTGTCCCTCTCTCGCTCTCTCTCTCTCGCTGTCTCTCTCGCTGTCTCTCTCTCTCTCTCTCGCTCTCTCTGGGTCGTTTTTTTTCTTGAGGGAGGCCGGTGGGATGACGCAGCACAAACGACTGCAACACTCGCTGCGACGCACACGCACACACCACACACGACACACACACACACACCACACACAGTCACACACACAACATCAATCATTCATCCCGTCTGCATAATAGAAGAAGCAAAAGGAGAAATTAATCCCAACGCCCATTGGCCGGCTCCGTCCGGCTCACCGGGACCGGATGGTCACGCACCTGGCTACACAAATGGAGACATGATAAGCCGGGGCATGCGAGCAGGCGGGCTTTTTGCGTTTCCCGCCCACCACGCTTACCACAGCTAACATGCTACAGACACCTGGGGGCGCGGTGGGAAATATGCCGCCCATGCCAACCCTAGCAAAATAGTGATGACAAAAGAATGCTAGAAAACCTAAGAACCAGGCCCGCGGGGGTGAACTGTAAACATAAATGTGTTTGTGTGTTTTCATTTCTTTATTTTTCTCGCTTTCTGGGTCGAGACTCACTGGAGCAGAGGGCAGGGGAAAAAAAAAACGGAAAGGGAAATGCGAGAGTTAAATTCACCTCGGAATGGCCTTTTGTTCTTTTATTAGTAAGCTAACGGTGAAGAATGAGATCGCCTTTTAATGTCGGAGCACGGTTGGCTTTGGTTTAAAGGCCCCGGACATTAAACACATCCATTGCGTTCAGAATCACACGCCATTATTCGATGCAAAGTACTATTGTGAATTGTTTCAATCCATTTATACCGGCCCAATGTCGTCCAACTGGAACTACATGGTTGGTTCACAGCGATTAACCCCTTTCTACGTTTAATGAGCAATTTCATTCATAATAGTATAATTACATAGCATTATCGACTACAGATGGATTGTGGCATATGGCTTAACAGCGTGAATTGTATTAATCTGCTTGACTTGGTTGACTTAATTATCGCATCCGCCGTGGCGTGCGTTCCAATAATTGATTCCGTTCGCCTTTGCGTCCTAAATGTCAAGATGCAATTGTTGACAGATGAAGCCTTTCAAACAAAGTGATCACTGACCGGAAAGTGCTTGAGTGTTGTTTTATTTCGACTGTGTCATTAGACACGCCCGTGAAGCCAGTCTGAAGGCTGTGATTGGTCCACACCATCACCAGCAGTCAATGTCGTCTTCAATGGAGAACAGCTCAGGTTCCGGAAAGCGAATTTCCCATTCATTCCCTCCATAGACGTTTCAGAGAATCGTTATAAAAAGAGTTACAAGGATTAGAAGACTCATGAATGAGTTTAAAGGCTGGAACCAGGCCAAACAACTATGAGACAAATCATGATTTGATTTGGAGCAAAACATATTTTTGGAATAACTGGGAAAAAAAAAAGGCAAAGCTACAAGATTCAAGATGCTTATTTGTCACATACACATACAGGATATGCAGTGAAATGGAAAGTGGTGATGCTCAGTGGAATGTGCAAAAGAATAATCTGAATTGGAGGGATCAGTAATATTTACAACACAACATGTACAGTATTTACAGTGAAAAGAGCAGCAGGAATGAGAACAAAAAAAATATACAAAAGGCAATATAAAAATATAAAAATATGAAGAAAAAGAAAATTGTACAATAAAGGTAATCTCGAAGATTTCCGTTTGTGATCTTTGGCAACACCTATGGAGAAAAGCGATAATTGCATCCAAACAGTGTCACATAGGTGATAGCCAGTAGAAAAGAGTACAGAAAAAACAGTACGCCACTTCCGCTTATGCTCTCTGGCAGACATCCATGGGACCAATTGCTGCTGGGTGATGGCAAAATCGCTGACTGTGTGCCGCGTTTCAAATTTTGCGTGGGAAAAGGTGACTCGCCACCGAGTCCGCAATATTAAAACATTTTGTAAATGCAAGGGCTTTCATTAGTGGACCACAGGCTACCACCAGACACCATTGTGTTAACTCATCTGTCGATAGAGGGTTCGAAGTCTCTGGCTTATGACATCACAAGTGGGAGTGTCGATAGGAAGACATTGGATAAACTTTTTGTGTGGAGCCATGGAATAAAGAAGGGTGCTACGGAGGGACAGACTATTTTCTTTCAATTCAAAAGTTCTTCTGAACTCTATGAGCTTATTTTACCAAGGGTAAACTCTTAAGATGGATTTGATAAGCGATTGAACAGAGAGATAACCGGGACGAAAGTGTGATGAAAAATAAAACCAAGTAACACTCAAGCGTAAGGTCATGTCCAAACAGTATTTGTGAATTTTTGTCTACTTCTCAACTTGTTTTCCCACCACCAAAACCAGCTTTTATAAAAAATAAATCAATAAAGGATTGTGGATGAATCCAAGTGGATTTTACCACCGGCCTTCCTTGCATTGCTCTGCATGTGTCGACGGGAAAAACACCTCATTTCCGAAGCTGATGACGGGGTACTGATCCAGCGAGGTTATCAGGGGTCTCATTTATGAGACAGTGTGAAGGATCCATCCGAAAAATGTATGTATGCACCCTTATGTCCCTCAGGGTGGCAGTAGCATTAGGCCCTAGTACTACCCGAATGGAAGTTGGGCATAAAGTGGCCTAGAACTCCTTCCTCTGTCTCTCTTCATTTTTATTTTGACAATTCACACACACACCCCCAGCACACAGATCATTTTTTCCTTCCCTAGACATTCATTTCTATATTTTCTTTTTCCAATAAGTGGAAGGTGGATTGGAACCTATCTGTGTTTGCCTCGTTTTATCTTATGATGTCACACACAATGTTACACAATGTCCCTCCCTCCCTCTCTTCACTATCCTGCCCCAGCGCCAGTCAAACATCGAGCATTCAAGTAGGTTCATTAGAGGATAGACAAGAGCAGAACTCAAAGTGCATTGTCATTATACTCATTAGCAGCGAGGGCTTTGACTTTCATCCGCCTCTGTGATTTTTTTATCCCTCTCCTCTCCCCAACGTACCAGGCCTATTTAAATGCTCTTCCTTCAAAGCTTTGCAGAAGAAGAACAAAAAAAATCCCTCCCAAACTAATCCCTCGTACTGAATCTCCTCATTAACAACAACCTCTGGGACTGGATGACGCTTACGTCTCTCCCAGCTGACAGGTTCCCTTTATAGCGAGAGAGAGAGAGAGAGAGAGAGAGAGAGAGAGAGAGACAGAGACAGAGACAGAGATGTAGCATTGGAACGAAGGTGGGGGAATTGACCCTGCGCCCACGAGTTATGAGGCTTACCGCTAGAGGCATTCAGTGCGTGAGTGGGTCGGGGCCTTGGTTGCGTTGGTTGATACTTCAAACCGCCCTCTCTCCCGCCGCGCCCTCCCCCACCTGTGGCCCGGTAGCCTAAGCCTGTGGTTCCAGTCCAGTCCGTAGCCTGGGTGCCCAGTAGCCAGTGACCCGGTAGCCTAGCCTGGTAGCCTGTGGTCCAGTAGCCAGTGGCCCGGTAGCCTGGCCTGGTAGCCTGTGGTCCAGTAGCCAGTGACCCGGTAGCCTAGCCTGGTAGCCTGTGGTCCAGTAGCCTGTGGCCCGCTAGCCTGGCCCTTCCTCCCTCCACTTTCGATGATCGGCCGCGAAAAAGTGCATCATCTCAACTGTCGATAAAACTGCTGCATCCATTTAGATCAACCATTTCTGCATATCAGATTCGATAAAGCGTAATTTTTGGTTCGGTTTTTTTCGGGGGGAGGGGGAGGGAAGGGGGAGGTTGATTATATAACGAGGTTTTTTTGCGGTTCGGTATATTTAGTATACACGGCGAAATTATCATTATCTGCGGCCGTTCGAGGGTGAAATTATTTGTGTCGCGCAAATCAAAAAATATTTTGTTGTTCCGCGATACTGATATAGTCTTTGTGGTGTACATCGTGTGTGTGTGTGTGCGCGTGTGTGTGTGTGTGTGTGTGTGTGGTGTGTGGTGTGTGTGTGTGTGTGCGCGCGTGTCTGTCCTCCAAGCTCATAGAATTAAAAGGTGGCACCCTCCCCCCCGCCGCCGCAATACGGCAAAAGAATATTGAAATGGGATATACCGCCGTGTCGGCAAATAGTTTTTCCTTTGTCATTAGTTTGTATTAGTAACGCGCGCTCGGCCTTGTAATGCGAAGCACGCCGTGCGATGTCTGATTACTTTGTGGATGAATAGAATGAAGAAAGTTTTCAGTTGACACGCCGTTGTTGCCGGCAAGCTAACTAACTCCAAAGGCCCGGTGTCAACATTGTTTTTGTTGTTGTCTTTGTTTGTCTACAGCCTGACTACAGAGTTCGGGAAAATAAATGAGTAATGTCGGCTTGAATATTGTCAACTTAAACTTGTCGTGGTTGCTTGCGTACATGGCTATATGGACACACACACACACACACACAGGCCTATGTACGTATAGCAGACAGAAAAAAACGCAGCATTGCAACTTCCTTTGATAAAAGCGAACTGTGCAATGAACTCCACTCTGAGCGCCGTCGGTTCAAGGGGGAAATGAGGCACAAAGATTCCCTCCCTTCTCCGTCTTCTGAGTTGCGCGTCGCCATAATGACTTCCCTCTTAAGTACAGAAGTAGCAGAATAAAAAGAGATTTCTAATGAAGATTTCCTGTGAAGGCGACGAAATATCATGGCATCTCCTTTATTATCTTCATATCCCCTTTGTTGTTCTGTGTAAGGAGAAGGAGGGGAGGGGAGGACGGGGGAATCAGTTCCACCGCGATTTTCATCGCACAAACCACTTGTTCACCCCCCTGTCTAACCATCCAGTCATCCCTTCATCCCTTCATCCACCAGGTGTTCCCCTTGTTGTTCTTTGTTCATCCCGTTCTGATCCGTATCTGCAGGCGTGTTCGGAATACCGCCCGTTTGCTTAACAATCCGCTGATCTGTCAGTCCACTCTCAATCCACAACATTAATCTACTATTTACCGTGACGATTCTGTCCTGAAAGCTTCGTGTGGCCGCCATATTGGGGAGGACAAGACGGGCCTGTGAACACATACAAGTTATGTTTCAAGTATGGAGATCAGTGTTGATATTAATGATTGCACACAGAAGGTTTTCCAAATGTATTTTGGGATTTATGTGTATTATTATGTATATGTATATATAAATGACTATCTCCACAATGCACACAATAAATATCTAGCCTATGTATCATTACGTCTATATTTTTGTAATATGCACGTAAATTGAAACATAATAATCCACAAATTAAAACAAAGGTTCACAGGGGTATTTCTGATGCACACACACACACACACACACACACACACACACACACACACACACACACACACACACACACACACACACACACACACACACACACACACACACACACACACACACACATTTCTTATTTGGATGTTTGTGTATACATTTATATACAAACTGTTGAAGCTGCATTTATAATCCACCCTTCCTCGACACACAACTAGTATCCATCTGTCCGTCCATCCTTCTATATTGTAAGCTACTCGTCTAACGCATATGTATTTACACACACACGTGTATAAATATACAAATAATTACAATATTCCGTGGGATCTACAGCGAGAGAGCTCTGACCAAGTGTGCATAAAGTTAAACCTACGTGGGTGAAGTTTGTACCTTTCTTCCAGTAGCTGGTCCATTTTTTCCATGAATGGAGAACGCTTTTCAAATGACGCAGAAATGATTAACGGAACATTATTTTGTGATAATCGGTGCGAAAATATGATGTTTTCAAGGCTTACAGCTGAAGTGATGCAAGGGTCGGGGTTGAATATTCTTTCAATTGTGTTACATTACAACATTTTCATTTAGTTCAATTTAATTAGTGTTTCAAATAAATAGTTCCAAAAGTGAATGAAAAACAAGTCCCAAACTTAAAATAATACATATAAATCTATATTAAAAAAATGGACAGATCTATTATTGGTCTAATTAAAGAGTAACCATTGCGTGGTCCTTTCAAACTTAAATTAATTAAATTAGCTTATTACCGTATGACTAATGGCTGTGACAAATTACAAATGACTCAATATATCTCAAGTTTAATAGTTGAATAGAAAACCAAAGTATGCATTTTGAAAACCTTTATGAATACTCACTGTGGCTCATATAAAGCGTGGTCTCTCTCTCTCTCTCTCTCTCTCTCTCTCTCTCTCTCTCTGTGTGTGTGTGTGTGGTTGTGGGTTTGAAATCCCAATGGCTGCAGCCTAACCTGACACCCCTGAAACCCAAGACCTGTTCCTTAATGATGCACTTGAATTCACTTACTATCACTATGATTGAATGTACTCTTGACTGAAATGTGAAATTGCTATAATATAACTTGGGAACAGTCTGGTTTCAACATATGGTGCTCCGGCTAAGTTGAGGTCAAACTTGGCTATTTTAACAATAGGCTGTAGTTAGTTTAGTTTAAAACGTTCATAACACCGGTTTCCTTAACTCCAAAGGCATTTTTCGTACAGTTTTTGTTGGATAGTTTAATCAAATGATAATCTTTCTCATTTTTATGCTGTTGGGTTTAAGAGCACACTTTACTATCCATTAGTAAGCCCATGTGCCATGTATTCTCAGCAATCTCAGCAATGCTCTGTCATCAGAAATTAATCTGACGTAGTCACATGTTTAGTATTCACCTAGCGCCAGCTAATCACTTAATGTAATTGGTAAATGGATTGCATTTATATATCGCTTTTATCCAAAGCGCTTTACAGTATTGCCTCACATTCACCCAATTTCGGAACTGGAATGTGATTGGTGTCGCTGAGGGGTCAGCTTCAAACGCTGAACAAATATTTCCTGCTTAAAATAACTCGGCCAGCGATAAGCTCGCAGCACCTGTATGCTAGTGCCCATGCTAGGGTGCGCTCTCTTACATCGGGAGTGGATGGAGCTCATCGGGAACTTCAGTCAGGGGACGCAGGGGCTTAACTCCCGTGCCCGAATCCGGGCAGCATTCTGCAGTCTGTCTGGCAGTCTGGTGCAGAAACTACCGAAGACTACTGCCTATGGTTCTTTTTGAGCTTTGGGGTTTATCTCAATATTTATGAGTGAAATTCAGCTGCTGTACGCTAGCTACCTGCCGTCGGACAGTTAAACCCTCTCGTCCTCTCACAGTTTTGTTGTACTTTCCTCAGCCGAGCTTCCAAATCCAAATCTAGTCTCCATTCCCTTTCCGTTGTCGGCTCAGCTCTCTCTCTCTCTCTCTCTCTCTCTCTCTCGCTCTCATATTGACATATATACACACTGTAACTCACACACTTGTAGGTTTTCCCTACGATCTGGGGACCAGCGAGTGGTGTACTGTGGTCCCTAGTGTAGTAGTGTAGTGTATGTGTGTATGTGTATGCGTGTGTGTGTGTGTGTGTGTGCGTGTGTTTGTGTGTGTGTGTGTGTGTTCGTGTGTGTTGAGGGGGAGGGTCTCAACCCCGAACACCCGCTAGTGGTCCCTGGACAATGCTTTCCTTGAGTTGATTAATTAGCCACCTGGGGTTGGGGATAAAACTATTTCATCCATAAGCACACGCTTCCTACCACTGGATTCATTGGATCATTATAGGTGCAGGAAGATTAGGGCGAATATTCGAGTGTAAGTCAGCTAATTAGAAAGTGAAACGCATTGTGGGAATATCTTGTTGTAGATTTTAAACTGCCCCCCGCTCATATCTGATCAATCAGTGCATCTCTTCCTCCCTGATTGCTTGGGGGACTCCCTCTTGCTTGCATCACAGGAGGGTGAAAGGCAACACTTCTCAATTCCAATGGTGGAGAAATGTGTTGATCTCGCTCTCTCTTTCTGCTCTCTCTCTCTCTCTCTCTCTCTCTCTCTCTCTCTCTCTCAGATCAGACCTTTGAGGTGCACTGCAATATCGCAGTCGCTCTGTTTTGTTAAGTGTGTGGTCATTTCTATAGACACACAATATTGTTAATATTAAGGGAAAGCCCCCCCTCCCCACACACATGCACACACACACACACACACACACACACACACACTAATGCAACGAAGGGTTTACAGGAGTAGAGACTATTTCAAGTCATCCGCTGGGCCACAGACAGCAGCACTGACTCCCACCGAGCACGACTTCAGACGGTGACAGTAATAGTAGCGCAGTACTCTTAATGGTGCCAATAAACACGCCGCAGAACACATTCATCACCGTTAACGCCGGCACCTGCCGCCTATCGCCACGGCAACATAACGAGCGTGTGTTTCCGTCGCCAACGCGTGCCAAAACATTAGCGGCTGCCCGGCGCGGATGACGAACAACGTCGCAGGTTTTTTTTGCTTTTTATTTCCTTCTTCGCATTTCAATCCGAATCCTGAATTTCTTTGAGTGGTCATGTCGGCATCTTTTGGATCGATCGCGACGTTCCCATCGCGAACAACCGACTTCAAGGAAGTGTTGTTCTTCCATCCATGAGGAGGGAGGGAGGGAGGGAGGGGTGGTGGATTGGATGGGGGAGTATTGGAGGCTTTCATGGACAAAATGAACCAAAACATCCAACTTTATTGATACTGTAGTTCAACCAAGGAATGGCTGGACCAAGGAACGAGATGGACAAATGGATTTTTTTTTTGGTCGCTATTAGTGTTAACAAGAGTTATGTGGTCCGCAACAACAGACACACACACGCACACGCACGCGCACGCACACACACACGCACACGCACACACACACACGCACACACACACTATTCTTTGTAGTTCTTTGAATGTTGTTCTTTGTAGTTCTTTCAACATGCTTTATCTTTTCCATACCAGATCCACTATTAACATCTCGACACAGACTAAAGCTAAATATTCCGGTTTATTGCAGTAGTTTGTCATCTGAATAAAAAAGAGCTCATGGTTCATGCTGGCATGCTAGCGCCCCCTATTGTGTGTGTTTGTGTGTGTGTGTGTGTGTGTGTGTGGTGATGGCTGGTTTATTAACGCACGAAAACGAAACCAGCCACCAAACACACACACACACACACACACACACACACTCCACAGTGTGATGTTCTGTGGCACATGACTTGAAGAGCTAAAATGTGAAGTTCGAACTATACATTTAAAATTGTAATCTTCAATTTAAATAACTATTTTTCCTTTAAGAACCTTGTTTGCGTGGTGCCAGGGTCACAGTGCATTTAAGAGACAGGGTACAAGTACAAGACAGCATGTCATGGCGTTACAAGCAGTCTAAAATGTCCCCATAATGGTTTCACAGACTCATTTACAACTCCTAACCTTTGACGTCATTGGAGCCATTTTTTGGAGTCGTTGGAAACCCCCCTCCCGGCTTTATGTCCTCCTTGTTATTGAAGTAAAGTAACGACTATCCTAGGTCTGCAAGTCAAATGAGCGATCGTAAATCCTAATAATAATTATTATTATACATTTTATGTTTACCGCGCTTTCCAAGACACTGAATGACACTTTACAACGGCAATAAAATACAAGCGTAAAAAGCGATCAAATAGCGATGCAACTCTTAATTAAATCGATAATTAAATCGGAGCCACACAGTGAGACCCCATAAATCGGGATACACATTGACATTGTTACGAGGTATGACATAATAGACAACAACACCCCAAAACACTCGACGCTCCCTCCGCACCGCAAACAAGATGGCTTACACATCACATCCGATCGTATTGAACATTGAACATTAGATTGGAAAGTAAGTACATACAAATAATTGCAAATAAATTAGAAAGAGTGCAAAATAGCCATCAAGTATGAATACAAAATCAGGATAGTAGATTATATATATATATATATATATATATATATAGGCCTATATTTTGTTTTTGTTTATTCAATTTTTTATGAGTAGAAGTCATCAGACCCTTTTTCATAGAGGTGTCATCGTAGGACAAACACTAAGTATGGCTCGTAACACTAAATATGGGTCTGCTACCCTCCACCCCCCACCCACCACCTCCACCTCCACCCACCTTCCCTCCACCCTCCTCTCTCTCTCTCTCTCTCTGTGTGTGTGTGTGTGGTTGTGGGTTTGAAATCCCAATGGCTGCAGCCTAACCTGACACCCCTGAAACCCAAGACCTGTTCCTTAATGATGCACTTGAATTCACTTACTATCACTATGATTGAATGTACTCTTGACTGAAATGTGAAATTGCTATAATATAACTTGGGAACAGTCTGGTTTCAGCATATGGTGCTCCGGCTAAGTTGAGGTCAAACTTGGCTATTTTAACAATAGGCTGCAGATAGTTTAGTTTAAAACGTTCATAACACCGGTTTCCTTAACTCCAAAGGCATTTTTCGTACAGTTTTTGTTGGATAGTTTAATCAAATGATAATCTTTCTCATTTTTATGCTGTTGGGTTTAAGAGCACACTTTACTATCCATTAGTAAGCCCATGTGCCATGTATTCTCAGCAATCTCAGCAATGCTCTGTCATCAGAAATTAATCTGACGTAGTCACATGTTTAGTATTCACCTAGCGCCAGCTAATCACTTAATGTAATTGGTAAATGGATTGCATTTATACATCGCTTTTATCCAAAGCGCTTTACAGTATTGCCTCACGTTCACCCATTCATACACCGACGGCGGTGTCAACCATGCAAGGTAACAACCAACACGTCAGGAGCAGTTAGGGTTCGGTGGTGTCTTGCTCAGGGACACCTCGACACTTAGCTAGGAGGGCGGAGCCGGGGATCGAACCAGCAACCTTCCTGTTGCCAGACAGTCCGCCCGTCCCATGCTGCTCCTTCACGGTACCTCTGTCCAGCTGACTACCCCACCCGGGTAGTCCTGGACCTGCTACCACAACAACGATGACGACAACTTTCCCGCCTCTCCCCTGCCGGTGCCGCTGCCCCCATATGAGGTATTGTGTGTGTGAGAGTTCCCCCCCGCCACGTCCCCCTGTTCAAGACCCCTGGATTCCCCAAAGCCCTGCAAAGTGTCCCTGCACCCCCGCCTTTGGATTATATTATCCATTATTGTGTTTGTTACCCCGTATCGTGCAAGAAACTTTATTAAACGTCTTTTCCAAACGTCTCCAGTGGTTGTTGCTGCTATTGGGTCCAATACCGACCCCATTACAGTGGGCTTCCAATCGCTAGTACTCAGGCACACACAGACACACACACACACGCATTCACTCAAATACACACAAGTACATATTGTTCCCTACCTACCTACCTACAGTATCTCTGTGTGCAGTGCAACAAATTGTGCCCCCACTTAGTGGTTGTATTTAGGACACTCTTTACCACAGCTGTTATCCCTCAACACATGCACAAACAAACACACACACACACGCACACACACACACACACACACACAGCCTCCCACCCACCCGCTTAAAACTATTGCTTACCTGTCACCCCCCGTGGTCTCTATTGTTTACTTGCATTCATCACACACACACACACAGGGTGTGTGTGTGTGTGTGTGTGTGCATGTGCGCATGTGTGTGCGTGCGCGTGCACACGCGTTTGAAGGCTAGTAGCAACGATGGCAGTGAGTCACACTAAATACAACACTTTCTCACAACATTGAAAGCAATCCTTATGCCGAGAATATTCAAATGTGATCTACGTTCCACACACACACACACACACACACACACACACACACACACACACACACATACACATTTACATCGGGAGCGAGGCATTGCACAAGCTACACGTAGCTTGCTTCAGAGTCGTTTCGTATCTCATGACGACTTCTGCCGAGAACACGCGCACGCTTTGAGTGCCTCACTCTGTTCCCGCTGAGAACGATCACAAAATTGACCGCAAACAGCGACCGACAACCGACCCCACATTTTCTTTGCGTCTCTCAAAGTAGTGAGTGAGGTTAATGGTTGTGTCACAAGACCAACCGAGCCGCGTCTGAATGAGGTGGCATGAATACGTGTGTTGGCTTGACTCGAGTGAAAGCGAGAGTGAAAACGTTTCATCGTACGCGGTTGCAGTGAGGAAGTCAAAGCACCTTTAGCATCGCGCACGCAAAAAGGTAACACTGATTTGGAAGCTTTATTTACACTTTATTAACACTCAGTTTTCGTACATCAAGTGCACTTTATTAAGTCTGCCCATTCACCCGTTCAGTCATTCCGTCGGCTGTCGATGACTTATAAATGTCAATGTCTTATATGTCGCAGTACTTCGAAGGCAAAATAACCCAAGAGCCACACACACACACACACACACACACACACACACACACACACACACACACACACACACACACACACACACACACAGAAATGACACTGTGACATCTGTTCATTTTTAGATTCTCATTAAACATCAGTAAAGTGTCATCTTTCAAACTACTTGTGAAATTGTCTTCAGGTGTTTTCTCTGTGTGTGTGTGTGTGTGTGTGTGTGTGTGTGTGTGTGCGTATTTTGGTTGCGTGTCCCAACGGTGAAGGGACACGTAGCTTTGTCATTAGAATGCTAATTATGCGCTCATTAATGCTAATTTAGATGTGTATCCGGGAGGTTACATAGCGTGCACACACACACACACACACACACACACACACACACACACACAAAAAACCGCAGTACCTAATTCGCTGTAAAATGTATGATGTCAAAAATCCAAAAATGTTTCCCCCCTTACATAAAACTTGTCTCCATTGTCCTGATAATTAGCAATAATTAACGGTGTGTTGATTTCTTGTTTTTACCGCACTTACCAAGTGTTCAACGGGCTGTCGGTTCTACAGTGCAAACACAGTTATACCGTTTTGACTGTAATTCGTGTGGATATTTGATTCTTTGGTTGTTTGCATTGCTCTGTTGCACATTCCGCTGGGCATCACCACTTTAATCACTCCAACAGACTCTCTCGGTCTTTGTCTCTCTACCACACATCTGATTACAACGTGATGGCTTCTTTTCGTAGGTAGGCATATGGAGTTTTGCACGCTCAGGCTTCTGTGGAGGACTCCTCGGGTCGCTCAGTTTTTCTGGCCATCGCTTGCCGGTGGTCCCTCGCGCCAGACGATGAACAAAAGGGGATCGGCCTCCATCACTGTGGAATGCTTTACGCCTTTATATGGTAAATGGATTGCATTTATATCGCACTTTTATCCAAAGGGCTTTACAGTGTTGCCTCACATTCACCCATTCAAACACCGACGGCGGTGGTAACAACCAACCATGCAAGGTAACAACCAACACGTCAGGAGCAGTTAGGGTTAGGTGGCGTCTTGCTCAGGGACACCTCGACACTTAGCTAGGAGGGGAAGGAGCCCGGGGATCGAACCAGCAACCTTCCTCTTATCAGAGAACTGCTCTTACCTCCTGAGCTACTGTCGCCTTTAAAATGCCAATTTACAAGCATTTTAGAAATAGTCTTTTAAAATGCCTTTAAAAAGTGGCTGAGGACTAACAGATGTGTATAGAACCCATTCGCAGCACAACCAGAGGAAACAGTTTTACATGTTTTTTAATAAAATCCTCCATTGAGGTACTGTCATGGGTGTGGATTGGATGCGAATGCAGCACACGGATGGATTTTTGGAACACACGTACACTGTGAGTTTAGCAAAAATCATGGCTGATTTTCTGGTCAGCCTAATAGCACACACACACACACACACACACACACACACACACACTCAGATCACCCCCAGCCTTCAGTCACTCTCACTGTTTTACACGCAGGTCAAACCATCTCTGGTAATTGCAGTAATTAACACAGCAAGTGCCTAACGCCTATATACATTATAATTTTATTATTATAAAATTATCAGTAGAAATGTAGTCATAAGATAAGATAAGATAAGATCAAACTTTATTAATCCTGAAGGAAATTCTCGTGCCAGGTTGCATAGCAATACAGTACGTTTGCAATCAAGCCATTTCAAAGATGCTTCATGGTAGAACTAGCGCATGGACATGGGTAGTAACTCTGGCACTAACTTGTGTGTTTGTACGTCTTGACATTATTAATAGTACTGAGAATTGTGTGGCATATTAGATTAAATCAGCCATGATTTTTGCTAAACTCACAGTGTACGTGTGTTCCAAAAATCCATCCGTGTGCTGCATTCGCATCCAATCCACACCCATGACAGTACCTCAACGGAGGATTTTATTAAAAAAACATGTAAAACTGTTTCCTCTGGTTGTGCTGCGAATGGGTTCTATACACATCTGTTAGTCCTCAGCCACTTTTTAAAGGCATTTTAAAAAACTATTTCTAAAATGCTTGTAAATTGGCATTTTAAAGGTGACAGTAGCTCAGGAGGTAAGAGCAGTTCTCTGATAAGAGGAACGTTGCTGGTTCGATCCCCGGGCTCCTTCCCCTCCTAGCTAAGTGTCGAGGTGTCCCTGAGCAAGACGCCACCTAACCCTAACTGCTCCTGATGTGTTGGTTGTTACCTTGCATGGTTGGTTGTTACCACCGCCGTCGGTGTTTGAATGGGTGAATGTGAGGCAATACTGTAAAGCGATTTGGATAAAAGTGCGATATAAATGCAATCCATTTACCATTTAAAGGCGTAAAGCATTCCACAGTGATGGAGGCCGATCCCCTTTTGTTCGTCGTCTGGCGCGAGGGACCACCGGCAAGCGATGGCCAGAAAACCTGAGCGACCCGAGGAGTCCTCCACAGAAGCCTGACCGCGCACAACTCCATATGCCTACCTACGAAAAGAAGCCATCACGTTGTAATCAGATGTGTGGTAGAGAGACAAAGACCGAGAGAGACTGTTGGAGTGATTAAAGTGGTGATGCCCAGCGGAATGTGCAACAGAGCAATGCAAACAACCAAAGAATCAAATATCCACACGAATTACAGTCAAAACGGTATAACTGTGTTTGCACTGTAGAACCGACAGCCCGTTGAACACTTGGTAAGTGCGGTAAAAACAAGAAATCAACACACCGTTAATTATTGCTAATTATCAGGACAATGGAGACAAGTTTTATGTAAGGGGGGAAACATTTTTGGATTTTTGGCATCATACATTTTACAGCGAATTAGGTACTGCGGTTTTTGTTGTGTGTATGTGTGTGTGTGTGTGTGTGTGTGTGTGTGTGTGTGTGTGTGTGTGTGTGTGCGCGCTATGTAACCTCCCGGATACACATCAAATTAGCATTAATGAGCGCATAATTAGCATTCTAATGACAAAGCTACGTGTCCCTTCACCGTTGGGACACGCAACCAAAATACGCACACACACACACACACACACACACACACACACACACACAGAGAAAACACCTGAAGACAATTTCACAAGTAGTTTGAAAGATGACACTTTACTGATGTTTAATGAGAATCTAAAAATGAACAGATGTCACAGTGTCATTTCTGTGTGTGTGTGTGTGTGTGTGTGTGTGTGTGTGTGTGTGTGTGTGTGTGTGTGTGTGTGTGTGTGTGTGTGTGTGTGTGTTGTGCATGCGTGCGTGTGTGTCTGTGTGTGTGTATGTGTGTACACCCCTCCGAGGTATTCCCAAGCTGCTTAACTGTCGTCATAAGTTCAGAGACAGGGCTTACACTGCTGTGTGTGTGTGTGTGTGTGTGTGTGTGTGTGTGTGTGTGTGTGTGTGTGTGTGTGTCAGAGAGAGAGAGAGCGAGAGAGAGAGAGTTAGTTAGTTCCCAGCTGTATATCTTAATGACTTGAGCATAATGCTGTGATGCTAGCGATCACCGCATTATGACACACAACACGACACAGAAAGGTGATCATCGTAGCGGCCATGATACAACGTGGGGTATCTTATCTATGTATTTATCGATCATGCAGAGCACTTGGTGGTGGTGCCCCTCCCCCCTAGGTGGAATAGACTGTTACCCCAAGTCAAAATGCTACACACACAACACATTGCTCCCGATCCAAACTTAAGCAAAGAAGTCGATTTTCCCATTCGCAACGCAATTGAGTCCTGAAGCCAGCTGTCCTTAGTCCTGAAGCCAGCTGTCCTTAGTCCTGAAGCCAGCTGTCCTTAGTCCTGAAGCCAGCTGTCCTTAGTCCTGAAGCCAGCTGTCCTTAGTCCTGAAGCCAGCTGTCCTTAGGCCTGAAGCCAGCTGTCCTTAGTCCTGAAGCCAGCTGTCCTTAGTCCTGAAACCAGCTGTCCTTTGACCTGAAGCTAGCTGTCCTTAGTCCTGAAGCCAGCTGTCCTTAGTCCTGAAGCCAGCTGTCCTTAGTCCTGAAGCCAGCTGTCCTTAGTCCTGAAACCAGCTGTCCTTTGACCTGAAGCTAGCTGTCCTTAGTCCTGAAGCCAGCTGTCCTTAGTCCTGAAGTCAGCTGTCCTTAGTCCTGAAGCAAGCTGTTCTTTGTCCTTAAGTCAGCTGTCCTTAGTCCTTAAGTCAGGTGTCCTTAGTCCTTAAGCCAGCTGTCCTTAGTCCTGAAGCCAGCTGTCCTTAGACCTGAAGCCAGCTGTCCTTAGTCCTTAAGCCAGCTGTCCTTTGTCCTTAGGTCAACTGTCCTTAGTCCTGAAGCCAGCTGTCCTTAGTCCTGAAGCCAGATGTCATTTGTCCTTAAGTGAACTGTCCTTAGTCCTGAAGTCAGCTGTCCTTTGTCCTTAAGTCAGCTGTCCTTAGTCCTGAAGCCAGCTGTCCTTAAATGGCCCTGTTTCAAACGGGGCACACGATTGTCTTTTTCAATCGAGTAAATAGCTGCAGTAGAAATCGTAACACCTGTCGCACTCCCAGTTCAGTCTGTGTCAATTAGTATTTCCGTTCACTTGTGTTCCGTGTCGTTACGTTTTGCAGAGTTTCTGCCCCAGTTTGTTCCGGGTGTGTTTCTGCAAAGTAACGCTCCCTTTCACACTTAGCCTGAGTCTGTTCTCGGCATCTGGGTTCACCTCGGTGCGCGAGCGGCGACAGACATATCTCCTCATTCACCCCCCTCCACCCCCTCTCTGTAGATACAAATGGAAAAGGCTCAATCATTTAAGTAAGCCCTCGGATAAATCGGAACACACGTACACTGTGAGTTTAGCAAAAATCATGGCGGATTTAATCTAATTCACAGCGGTCAGCGTCATGGCATGATTAAATATGAATAATGCATGCAAAGTTGATGATATTACACATTGATTTAGCCTTATTTTGAGAACGACATCACGGAGAGATCACCTTGAATTTGGAGAGATCACCTTGAATTTCTTTTGCATTTTTTATTCAAATCAATCCAGCAACACAACTTCAAGTAAGCGTCTACCTTGGGTAGATGGAATGGACTAGTGGGTAGATATAGATAGAGACATGTAGATATAGAGGCTCAATGCCAAACAACATTTACATTTTGTCCCCAGCACCTGTCACGACTATAAAAAAAACAACTGCAGTGTTCAGTTTCAATTAATGTATATTTAATGCCATAATACGCATATTAAACCTCCTTGAACAGGAGGTCTGGGGAACTTAATATAACAAAACGAACTTAAAATAACAAATAAATCCTTTGGCATTTGTAACGAGAATCGAAAGTACATCACCTATCTAGTCATTCCCTTTATATTTTGCAACCTGGATTTCTCCACACGTTTCAAGGCATGTAATCTCACCATTTTGTGTGAAATAATATTTTTTTTCCAGTTAGATTTTTTCGTAAAGGAAATCAATTTACCATCGGAGAGGGTTTTTGTGTGTGCCTGGAACACGTGACTCCATTAGTGGGAGGAATCTCAGAGATCAGCCCCTAATCTGAAAAATTAATTAAGAATATTCTCCATGTCTGTATTGTATAGTCTCTCTCTCTCTCTCTCTCTCTCTCTCTCTCTCTCTCTCTCTCTCTCTCTCTCTCGCTATGATGTTAAACTTCCTATTGTGTGAGTATAGCGTGTGTGTGTATGTGTGTGTGTGTCTGTGTGTACACAGGGGTTTCAAATACCATTTATTGAAAACGAGAGTGTGTGTGCGTGCACGTGTGTGTGTGTGTGTGTGTGTGTGTGTGTGTGTCGCATGCATGCGAGCTCATGTGATGTGTGTGTGTGTGTGTGTTTCTTAAATCGCAAAGATAATCCATTCATTGAGTGTGTGTCTGTGTGTGAGTCTGCAAATCAACATATTGTTTTTACCTTTCTTTCATTTCCCTTTCATTATTAATTTTGCTAATTATTTTCATGATGCGCTTGCACCCTCGGGTGCTGACATGGAACTATTGATTACAGACAGCTGATTCTCTGGTCAGCCTAATAGCACACACACACACACCACACACACACACACACACACACACTCAGATCACCCCCAGCCTTCAGTCACTCTCACTGTTTTACACGCAGGTCAAACCATCTCTGGTAATTGCAGTAATTAACACAGCAAGTGCCTAACGCCTATATACATTATAATTTTATTATTATAAAATTATCAGTAGAAATGTAGTCATAAGATAAGATAAGATAAGATCAAACTTTATTAATCCTGAAGGAAATTCTCGTGCCAGGTTGCATAGCAATACAGTACGTTTGCAATCAAGCCATTTCAAAGATGCTTCATGGTAGAACTAGCGCATGGACATGGGTAGTAACTCTGGCACTAACTTGTGTGTTTGTACGTCTTGACATTATTAATAGTACTGAGAATTGTGTGGCATATTTTATATTCTTAGATGTTGGTAATGTGCTCAGAATGACACTTCTGCTCTTATCCCAGCTGTTACGCAGGCAGCCTAGCAATTATGAAACTCGTTCTATTGGCCTTGCAATTATGAATGCTTGAAACTTGCTCTATTCTTATCTTCATGTACCACAGTGATATATTGATGTCTCCTTCAACAAATGTACTCTTTGTAAGTCACTTTGGATAAAAGTGTCTGACAAATACCCTCAATGTAAATCTAAATGTAAATCTAAATGTAAATGTAGGTCGTATACATGTGGTCTCTACTACGCACTCAGGGAGAGCGCTAGCATGCTAGCATGTGCCATGTCTTTATGTGTGTGTGTGGTGATGACTGGTTTAACCTGGTTTAAACCAGCCACCAAACACACACACACACACACACACACACACACACACACACACACACAACACACACACACACACACACACTCCACAATTTATCTTCATTAGTTCAGTCTGCTTCCTGTTGCTGCCCTGGTACATAAAAGTAGCAGACCCATATTTAGTGTTACGAGCCATACTTAGTGTTTGTCCTACGATGACACCTCTATGAAAAAGGGTCTGATGACTTCTACTCATAAAAAATTGAATAAACAAAAACAAAATATAGGCCTATATATATATATATATATATATATATAATCTACTATCCTGATTTTGTATTCATACTTGATGGCTATTTTGCACTCTTTCTAATTTATTTGCAATTATTTGTATGTACTTACTTTCCAATCTAATGTTCAATGTTCAATACGATCGGATGTGATGTGTAAGCCATCTTGTTTGCGGTGCGGAGGGAGCGTCGAGTGTTTTGGGGTGTTGTTGTCTATTATGTCATACCTCGTAACAATGTCAATGTGTATCCCGATTTATGGGGTCTCACTGTGTGGCTCCGATTTAATTATCGATTTAATTAAGAGTTGGCATCGCTATTTGATCGCTTTTTACGCTTGTATTTTATTGCCGTTGTAAAGTGTCATTCAGTGTCTTGGAAAGCGCGGTAAACATAAAATGTATAATAATAATTATTATTAGGATTTACGATCGCTCATTTGACTTGCAGACCTAGGATAGTCGTTACTTTACTTCAATAACAAGGAGGACATAAAGCCGGGAGGGGGGTTTCCAACGACTCCAAAAAATGGCTCCAATGACGTCAAAGGTTAGGAGTTGTAAATGAGTCTGTGAAAACCATTATGGGGGACATTTTAGACTGCTTGTAACGCCATGACATGCTGTCTTGTACTTGTACCCTGTCTCTTAAATGCACTGTGACCCTGGCACCATGCAAACAAGGTTCTTAAAGGAAAAATAGTTATTTAAATTGAAGATTACAATTTTAAATGTATAGTTCGAACTTCACATTTTAGCTCTTCAAGTCATGTGCCACAGAACATCACACTGTGGAGTGTGTGTGTGTGTCGTGTGTGTGTGTGCGTGTCTGCGTGCGTGTGTGTGTCTGTCTGTTGTTGCGGACTGGTGGCTGGTTTCGTTTTCGTGCGTTAAGGTAATCAAGGCCCACAGGGGGTTAAACCAGCCATCACCACACACACACACACACACACACACACACAAACACACACAATAGGGGGCGCTAGCGTGCCAGCATGAACCATGAGCTCTTTTTTATTCAGATGACAAACTACTGCAATAAACCGGAATATTTAGCTTTAGTCTGTGTCGAGATGTTAATAGTGGATCTGGTATGGAAAAGATAAAGCATGTTGAAAGAACTACAAAGAACAACATTCAAAGAACTACAAAGAATAGTGTGTGTGTGCGTGTGTGTGTGTGCGTGTGCGTGTGTGTGTGTGTGTGTGTGTGCGTGTCTGCGTGCGTGTGCGTGTGTGTGTCTGTTGTTGCGGACCACATAACTCTTGTTAACACTAATAGGGACCAAAAAAAAAATCCATTTGTCCATCTCGTTCCTTGGTCCAGCCATTCCTTGGTTGAACTACAGTATCAATAAAGTTGGATGTTTTGGTTCATTTTGTCCATGAAAGCCTCCAATACTCCCCCATCCAATCCACCACCCCTCCCTCCCTCCCTCCCTCCCTCCCTCCTCATGGATGGAAGAACAACACTTCCTTGAAGTCGGTTGTTCGCGATGGGAACGTCGCGATCGATCCAAAAGATGCCGACATGACCACTCAAAGAAATTCAGGATTCGGATTGAAATGCGAAGAAGGAAATAAAAAGCAAAAAAAGACCTGCGACGTTGTTCGTCATCCGCGCCGGGCAGCCGCTAATGTTTTGGCACGCGTTGGCGACGGAAACACACGCTCGTTATGTTGCCGTGGCGATAGGCGGCAGGTGCCGGCGTTAACGGTGATGAATGTGTTCTGCGGCGCGTTTATTGGCGCCATTAAGAGTACTGCGCTACTATTACTGTCACCGTCTGAAGTCGTGCTCGGTGGGAGTCAGTGCTGCTGTCTGTGGCCCAGCGGATGACTTGAAATAGTCTCTACTCCTGTAAACCCTTCGTTGCATTAGTGTGTGTGTGTGTGTGTGTGTGTGTGCATGTGTGTGGGGAGGGGGGGCTTTCCCTTAATACTAACAATATTGTGTGTCTATAGAAATGACCACACACTTAACAAAACAGAGCGACTGCGATATTGCAGTGCACCTCAAAGGTCTGATCTGAGAGAGAGAGAGAGAGAGAGAGAGAGAGAGAGAGAGAGCAGAAAGAGAGAGCGAGATCAACACATTTCTCCACCATTGGAATTGAGAAGTGTTGCCTTTCACCCTCCTGTGATGCAAGCAAGAGGGAGTCCCCCAAGCAATCAGGGAGGAAGAGATGCACTGATTGATCAGATATGAGCGGGGGGCGGTTTAAAATCTACAACAAGATATTCCCACAATGCGTTTCACTTTCTAATTAGCTGACTTACACTCGAATATTCGCCCTAATCTTCCTGCACCTATAATGATCCAATGAATCCAGTGGTAGCAGCAACAGCAGCAGCAGCAGCAGCAGCAGCAGCATGGAAGCGTGTGCTTGTGGATGAAATAGTTTTATCCCCAACCCCAGGTGGCTAATTAATCAACTCAAGGAAAGCATTGTCCAGGGACCACTAGCGGGTGTTCGGGGTTGAGACCCTCCCCCTCAACACACACACACACACACACACACACACAAACACACGCACACACACACACACACGCATACACATACACACATACACTACACTACTACACTAGGGACCACAGTACACCACTCGCTGGTCCCCAGATCGTAGGGAAAACCTACAAGTGTGTGAGTTACAGTGTGTATATATGTCAATATGAGAGCGAGAGAGAGAGAGAGAGAGAGAGAGAGAGCTGAGCCGACAACGGAAAGGGAATGGAGACTAGATTTGGATTTGGAAGCTCGGCTGAGGAAAGTACAACAAAACTGTGAGAGGACGAGAGGGTTTAACTGTCCGACGGCAGGTAGCTAGCGTACAGCAGCTGAATTTCACTCATAAATATTGAGATAAACCCCAAAGCTCAAAAAGAACCACAGGCAGTAGTCTTCGGTAGTTTCTGCACCAGACTGCCAGACAGACTGCAGAATGCTGCCCGGATTCGGGCACGGGAGTTAAGCCCCTGCGTCCCCTGACTGAAGTTCCCGATGAGCTCCATCCACTCCCGATGTAAGAGAGCGCACCCTAGCATGGGCACTAGCATACAGGTGCTGCGAGCTTATCGCTGGCCGAGTTATTTTAAGCAGGAAATATTTGTTCAGCGTTTGAAGCTGACCCCTCAGCGACACCAATCACATTCCAGTTCCGAAATTGTGGTCTCTTTTCGCCGTTTTATCTGTTAATAATTCGTAAATATGCCACGATACTGCCAGACGATAACAGAAAGCGAGAAAACCAGGGAGAAACACAAATCGTTTGCGTTTGTGAACACCCTCAACTATTTCCGCTCAGAACCTGCTCGAAAACACACACTGCACACACACACACACACACACACACACACATTTGCTCACTTTTCTGGAATATTAATGACAGTGCCAACACTCGAAACTATGTAAATTAAATTATATGTAATTTCGGAAAAGCTCTCGGGTAAAACTGATGATTAAAAAGCACAAGCCGTAATAAAAAAAAAAATATATATATATGATTTATGCACTCTGTGATCATGTGATCATCCTTCTTACAGTTGAAGTTTGATGTGGATTTAATTTTTTGTTTAGATAGTTTAGAGTCAATACACTGCTAGTGGGTGTCCAATACTAACCACTCTCAAAGCAGGTGCATCCTGGGCGAAATTTCCTTGGAAACATTTCAGTGTATTGATTGTGCAACGTTTTATTTTGTCTGATGCTAAAAATAGTGCGGGATAGAACAGGCGCCACCGACCACTGGACTCAATCGCAGCGCCATTACCTTAAAAAATCGACAGGGAAACTTGAAGTGTTGTGATGCGCTCCTCTCCAGAGCCTACCACGTCACCGCAGGCGAGTCGGTATCCCAGCCCGAGCTCTGACGGAAACACCCGAGCGAGCGAGACGCGCTCGGGAGTGACAAGGCGCCGTGTCACTAGGTGCGCCAAATCACAATCAAGACACTGCGGCTACTTAAGCCCTTCATGAACAATACACATGGCTAGAACGTACTACCCCCTCGGCTCTAGTTCCCCGTGTTCTCCTTCCTGGCTCCCGCTTATTCCTCGTCTCCTTGTTACCCCGTCGATCCTGTGTCTCCACTTTCCTCGCTCCTCGCTCCACGTTCCTCGCTCCTCGTTCCTCGCTCCAGTGACGCCCTCTACGAACCCCTACCCTCCTCGGACCCTCTCGACGCTCCTCGCTCCAGTGATACCCTCTACGAACCCCTACTCTCCTCGGACCCTCTTGACGCTCCTCGCTCCAGTGATACCCTCTACGAACCCCTACCCTCCTCGGACCCTCTCCTCGCTCCTCGCTCCAGTGACTCCCTCTCTGGACCCCTACTCTCCTCGGACCCTCTCCACGCCCCTAACCCTGGATTCCCCTTTTCCCCCGCAGACGGATCCCCAACAGACACCCTGACTACCGGACTACCCGGACCACCGGACTACCCTGACTCTCTCTCAACCCTTCGTTAAGTATTTTGGTTTTGATAGATTAGTATTAGAGACTCATTATTTATATATATAGAAGGAAATAGGTGTAGATAGTATTTATTAGAATTAGTTATTATATTAGATACAAATATATATATATATATATATATATATATTCATCAGTTATTAGATATAGATATAGATAGAATTATTATTATTAGTATAATTATTTATTGTCTTTGGGTATATATATATATATTATATATATATATATAGGTATATTTATATACCTCTTAGCTACGTTCCCTGTGAATATAATAAAGCCCTTGGAACCTAATACCTGTGTCTGAGTCCGTCTTCCCTGATTTGGGTTTGTCACACTGGCCTCTGTTGTTCGGGTACGGACCATAACAGAACGTTCTAGCCACGATGAGAAAAGACAAACCTGAGGAGGCAGACGGTCTCAGGGCGACCTTAGGTCTGGAGAGTGTAGTCAGAGAGCAGGGGGCACTAATCACACATTTCCGCTCAGACTTTAGATTCATTTTCTCGCATATCACCGGGGAGATTAGTGTCCAGAGGTCTAAGGCCACACAGGTCGCTAATCTGGCGGAAGTCATCGACCGAATCACTAACTGCCCTGCTCTGACTGTCACTCCCTTGTCTACTCCTGTTCCCGAGCCTCTAGGTCAATCTCCATCCCCAAGTCCTCCCAGGTTAGCCCAGATCTCGTCGGTCCTCAAGACCGAGGAGGAGCCGACGCAGTCATCCCTGGTCCCGGCCCCGACTGGACCGCAGCAGTTCCGGTGGCCCGCTGCTGGGTCACAGCCATCCCTGGTCCCGGTCCCGGCTGGACCGCAGCAGTCCCGGTGTCCCGCTGCTGGGTCACAGCCATCCCTGGTCCCGGTCCCGGCTGGACCGCAGCAGTCCCGGTTTCCCGCTGCTGGGTCGCAGCCATCCCCCGGCTGGACCGCAGCAGTCCCGGTGTCCTGCTGCTGCTGGTCGCAGCCATCCCTGGTCCCGGTCCCGGCTGGACCGCAGCAGTCCCGGCTGTCCTCTGCTGGGTCGCGCCATCCCTGGTCGTCTCTCAGCGGGATCCCGGGTTTCTCTGGTTGTACCGCAGGAGCTCGGAGTCGCCTTAGCCGGGAGAACTCGCCATGCTCGCCTGCGGGGGTGAGGCCCTCGTGTGTGGTGTGTGCCAAGTAGGAGCGGCCGACCTACAGAGCCAGGGGACCTCGCGACCCTGTCCTACGAGAAGACCCAGCCGCGGGTCGCCTATGCCGGTTGGCAGTTCGCGGCAGTGCGTGTCCAGGGTAAATACTCGCATGAGCCATTTCTCGCGCCCGAGAGAATCGCGCTTCAGACGGACGGCCCCTCAGCCGCGACTAACGGTGTTGCCAGACCGGGGCGCGAGCTCGGAAGCCAGCTCCGATCCTCAACGGGAGTCCCGGTCGCAGGCACGCCACTCACCGGGGCGTCAGGCGGACGACCTGGAGGCAGGGCAGAGGCCGAGCAGGGACCCACAGGTGGACAACCCGGAGGCAGGGCGGCGGATACCGGTGCCGACGGAGCGGGGGCCGGGGCTGGCTGCAACACAGCAGCAGGAATCGGAGGCGGCTGCGGTCCAGCCGGGACCGGGACCCGGGATGGCTGCGACCGCAGCAGCAGGAAACGCTGCTGCGGTCCAGCCGGGACCAGGGATGGCTGCGACCCAGCAGCGGGGCACCAGGACTGCTGCAGTCCAGCCGGGACCGGGACCAGGGATGGCTGCGACCCAGCAGCAGGACACCTGGACTGCTGCGGTCCAGCCCGGGACCAGGACCAGGGATGGCTGCGATCGGAACAGCCAAGCAAAAAACAACGCACAGCAACGAGCAGAGAGCCCGGGCAGGGGACAAGCGGGTAGGAGCCTGAGACGAAAAAAGGAGTACACCAGCGACACCAGGACTGCACTGCGGTCCAGCCCCGGCGACGCGGGCGGCCGCGCGAGACCAAACAGCCCGCCGGATGGAGCTCGCGAAGTTACCAAAGCAGCGCAGAGGGACCAACTCGACTGCTTCATTCGCCGCTCCCAGCACGCCCAGGGGCTGGGAATCCCACGCATCGGCGACAGCGGCCGACTGTGCAGATCCAAAGCCGGGCCCACACATTAGACCGCGGGCCCGATCTCAACCCACACCCACCGATATGTCGCTCAGCAACCATCACACTTAAGAGCGAGCATGGACTGCGCGACCGGCAGCAAGGACCAAACCTGGACCACTCCTTGGCCGGTCCCCGCCCCAGCCCGGAACCAGCCTGAACAGCGCCCCAGCCACACTCACTACATATGCCATAGCACGCGACTCGCGGAAAAAGCCCCAGACACACACCAAACACATACCCCACAGCGGGACACAGGGATGGCTACAGCAGCCCGACCAGTCCCTGCTCAGGTCGCAGCCACCCCGGGTCCCAGTCCCGGCTGGACCGCAGCCCCCCCCGGCCGCAGCCAGTCCCCGGGTCCCAGGCTGCACCGCCACAGCCCCTGCCGGTTTCTGCTGCGAGGCCGCAGCCACCCCGGGTCCCGGTCCCGGCTGGACTGCAGCAGCCCTGCCGGTTCCTGCTGCCAGGTCGCAGCCATCCCGGGTCCCGGTCCCGGCTGGATCGCAGCAGCCCCTGCCGGTTCCTGCTGCCAGGTCGCAGCCATCCCGGGTCCCGGTCCCGGCTGGACCGCAGCAGCTCCTGCCGGTTCCTGCTGCCAGGTCGCAGCCATCCCGGGTCCCGGTCCCGGCTGGACCGCAGCAGCCCTTCCTGCTGCCAGGTCGCAGCCACCCGGGTCTCGAACCCTAACCCAAACACGACAAAAAAAAACAAAAAAAAAAAAAAAAGCAAAAAAAAAAAAAAAAAAAAAAAAAAAAAAAAAAAAAAAAAAAAAAAAAAAAAAAAAAAAAAAAAAAAAAAAAAAAAAAAAAAAAAAAAAAAAAAAAAAAAAAAAAAAAAAAAAAAAAAAAAAAACACAAAAAAAAGAAAAAAAAAAAAAAAGAAAAAAAAAAAAAAAAAAAAAAAAAAAAAAAAAAAAAAAAAAAAAAAAAAAAAAAAAAAAAAAAACAAAAAAAAAAAGAAAAAAAAACAAAAAAAAGAAAAAAAAAAAAAAAAAAAAAAAAAAACAAAAAAAAAAAAAAAATATCAAGGGGAGCAGGCAGCCCGTCTGCTGGGTCGCAGCCATCCCTGGCGGTCCCGGCTGGACCGCAGCAGTCCCGGTGTCCCCGCTGCTGGGTCGCAGCCCATCCCTGGGTCCCGGCTGGACCGCAACAGTCCTGGTGTCCCGCTGCTGGGTCAGCCATCCCGGTGTCGCCCGGACCGAGCAGTCCAGCGCCGCTGCTGGGGTCGCAGCCATCCCTGGTCCCGGTCCTGGCTGGACCGCAGCAGTCCCGCTGTCCCGCTGCTGGGTCGCAGCCATCCTTGGTCCCGGCTGGACCGCAGCAGTCCAGGTGTCCTGCTGCTGGGTCGCAGCCATCCCTGGTCCCGGTCCTGGCTGGACCGCAGCAGTCCCGCTGTCCCGCTGCTGGGTCGCAGCCATCCTTGGTCCCGGCTGGACCGCAGCAGTCCAGGTGTCCTGCTGCTGGGTCGCAGCCATCCCTGGTCCCGGTCCCGGCTGGACCGCAGCAGTCCCGCTGTCCCGCTGCTGGGTCGCAGCCATCCTTGGTCCCGGCTGGACCGCAGCAGTCCAGGTGTCCTGCTGCTGGGTCGCAGCCATCCCTGGTCCCGGTCCCGGCTGGACCGCAGCAGTCCAGGTGTCCTGCTGCTGGGTCACAGCCATCCCTGGTCCGGCCGGCTGGACCGCAGCAGTCGGTCCTGCTGCTGGGTCGCAGCCATCCCTGGTCCCGGTCCCGGCTGGACCGCTGCGCAGTTCTGGTGCTGGGTCGCAGCCAAGCCCCGGCCCCCGCTCCGTCGGCACCGGTGTCCGCCAACCTGCCTCCTGGTCGTCCGCCTGACGGTGCCGGCCCGGTCATCGTGGGTCGCCGGGAGGCTCCCGTTGAGGATTGGAGATGGCTTCTGAGATATTACCTGACTGACCATGCCCTTCTGAAGGACTTCTACTGGGTTAACCCCATGGCCATCGGACGGTCGCCCGGTGTCTCCTGTAGGAGGGGGGGTCCTGTTGTGGGGCGCTCCTCTCCAGAGCCTACCACGTCACCGCAGGCGAGTCGGGATCCCAGCCCGAGTTCTGACGGAAACACCCGAGCGAGCGAGACGCGCTCGAGAGTGACAAGGCGCCGTCTCACCAGGTGCGCCAAATCACAATCAAGACACAGCGGCTACTTAAGCCTTTCATGAACAATACACATGGCAAGAACGTACTACCCCCTCGGCTCTAGTTCCCCATGTTCTCCTTCCTGGCTCCCGCGTATTCCTCGTCTCCTTGTTACCTCGTTGATCCTGTGTCTCCATGTTCCTCGCTCCTCGCTCCACGTTCCTCGCTTCTCGTTCCTCGCTCCAGTGACGCCCTCTACGAACCCCTTCCCTCCTCGGACCCTCTCGACGCTCCTCGCTCCTCGCTCCAGTGATACCCTCTACGAACCCCTACCCTCCTCGGACCCTCTCCTCGCTCCTCGCTCCAGTGACTCCCTCTCTGGACCCCTACTCTCCTCGGACCCTCTCCACGCCCCTAACCCTGGATTCCCCTTTTCCCCCGCAGACGGATCCCCGACAGACACCCTGACTACCGGACTACCCTGACCACCGGACTACCCTGACTCTCCCTCAACCCTTCGTTAAGTATTTTGGTTTTGATAGATTAGTATTAGAGACTCATTATTTATATATATTGTGGCACACTCCCCTATATTGTTGAGTGTCCACCTGACTGAAGATAATAAATCCACGTACCCACACCAATATTCAATGTAATCCGATTTTATTTACTGTACATGGGGGAAGGGGAAGTGCAGGGTTCTTATCGTGCCAAGTCCGTAATCCAAGAGTCGTCGTCGTAATCCATAAACAGGGGGTATCACACCGGGAAGTGGTCTCATGTGGTACAGGGCAAGGCAGGCGGGAGGGTAGTCAGGCAGGCAAGGGTCGGTACACAAAACAGGTTCTCAGACAGTCCAAAGGTCAGTGCACACAGCCACTTCTGTCTCTCTCGAACTTACGCACACAGCGTCTCGGTCTTCACCCTTCCTCCTTCGACTCCTCCTCTTCCTCCTCTTTCTCTCCCACAACCACGTCCTCTTCCACTCTCTTCCTGCTTCCTGCTTCCTCCTTCGACTCTCTCGACCGTCCCCACCACACAGGTTTTCTCCCATTTATAGTCTGTAGGCAGGGCCTTAATTGGCTGCCGCCTAGGTCCTTCCATGAGGCGCAGCCAATTTCAATCAGGCTGATTGCCTCTGTCGCAATTCCTGCCTCCTCGGCTCTCTCTGGGGCCCGAATGGGGAACTGCGGTTCCCCCGACCGTCCGTCCACACTCCCTAGTTCACTCCACAATATAGTATATATATTATATATACGAAGGAAATAGGTGTTAGGTAGTATTTATTAGAATTAGTTATTTAATATTAGATACAAATATATATATATAAACTCCTCAAAAAAAGTTTGGAAACGTTATTTCGGTCGATTATTCCTCCCCTTTAATAATACCAATTGGTATTGTATTTTATATCGTTGGAAAGCCTGATTAGTCACCTTTACAACGAGGTACAACTTGTAAGGATCATGCATTCATGGAATGAACAACACAGCTAACCGTGTGGGTAGCGGCCCAAAAAAATGTGCCAAAATCCCCTGCAATATTCTTCTGTTGGTATTCACTCTCGTTTTGAGTTGCTTGGTGGATTGGATGATTCCACTCACCCACAGTAATAAGGAAAAAACAACACATATTGGCCATTTTTACACTTTATTCATTTTACACTGTCAGGGACCTCAGTAGCGTGTGGAAGATCCATACGCAGTCACAACAGCTTGGCACCTCCTCCTCATGCTGGTCACTAGCCTGGTCACACTGCTCGCCACTGGCTCCAGAATCTCATTCCGATATCTCACTGCAGTGAGATTGCCTTCAATGATGACAAGTTCTGTTTTGCCTGTGAGAGAGATACCGCCCCACACCATGACACTGCCCCCATTGAAAGGTGTCACGCGATCTGTGCAGCAATCTGCATAGCGCTCTCCACGCCGTCTCCATACTTTGATCCTGCCATCCAGCTTCCGCAGACAGAACCTTGATTCTTCACTGAACATGACGTTGCCCCACATTCTTAGGTTCCACTGTCGGTGCTGTCGAAACCAGCGCAAACGGGCCTGACTGTGAAGGGCAGTCAATGCAGGCTTCCTGGCAGCCTTATAAGCACGAAGACCAGCCATGTGCAGTCTGTTCCTCATCGTCTGATCAGAGATCTGTCTGTGGTACCGTTGTGCAAATCTTGCCTGTAAATCTCTGGAAGAAAGCCTACGGTTCCTCAGTGAAGCAAGGGTGAGGAACCGGTCTTCTTGGGGTGTTGTCTTCCTGGGACGGCCACTTCGTGGTCTGTCTTTGACCTCACCAGTCTCACGGACCTTGGTCCTAAGTTTGGAAATGGTACCAGGGCTGACACCAAATAATGCTGCCACTCTGCGTACCGGAACACCAGCTTCCACTTGCCCTATTGACCTTATCCTGAAGGGACAAACGTGGCACGTTTATGCTTGGAGCACAAACAAACTCAACAAAGTTGCAGGACCCATGCACACAAGTGCTGTCAATTAGGTGCCAATCAGGTGCCAGTCACACACCTGTGACTGGCATACACCTGCCAGCACTTGAAGCTCAAACGAGAGTGAATACCAACAGAAGAATATTGCAGGGGATTTTGGCACATTTTTTTGGGCCGCTACCCACACGGTTAGCTGTGTTGTTCATTCCATGAATGCATGATCCTTACAAGTTGTACCTCGTTGTAAAGGTGACTAATCAGGCTTTCCAACGATATAAAAATACAATACCAATTGGTATTATTAAAGGGGAGGAATAATCGACCGAAATAACGTTTCCAAACTTTTTTTGAGGAGTTTATATCATATTATATGTTATACTGTATATATCATATTATATGTTATACTGTTATATATATTATATTATTTATATAAATATATATATAGGTATATTTATATACCTCTAGCTACGTTCCCTGTGAATATAATAAAAACCCTTGGAACCTAATACCTGTGTCTGAGTCCGTCTTCTCTGGTTTGGGTTTGTCACACTGGCCTCTGTTGTTTGGGTACAGACCAAATGAAGATCCTAAAGGATATTCTCCACCCATCCACCACAAATGACCCCTACCACCATCACCATCACCACCACCTCCACCACCACCACCATCACCACCACCACCACCACCACCTCCATCACCACCACCAGCGCCACCACCAACACCAACATCACCATCACCACCACCACCACCACCACCTCCACCACCATCACCCACCCTCTCACATGCCATGCCCTTGCCCAGGATGCCATCACTTGGGTGTGAGGGTAGGGGTGGTGGTAGGGGGGGGGGGGCACCCTCAGAGATACAGGGGCATGCAGAGCTGGCTTTGCTAAAAATATATCTCATATTAATACACGACTATAATATTGGGTAACAAAGCATTTGCACAATTATCTGCTCAAATGTAAAAGATTTGTTCTCATATATATTGTATATGCAACCACTGAACATTTTCCAGGGCAGTTACATCAACAAAAAGGCCATCATAATAGGATCTTATCTATTAACGGGATACATATATAAACCGTTCAATCATCCTCATGTGTAAACATTTGGTTCCACTCCAGGTCTGAATCGACTGTCGACCGTCGAAGTGGAAGTCAAGTTGCGCCATTTTGTTTTGCTAATTGCATTACATTGACCGGCGGCGGGCAGGAGGCGAACCCAGTCGGGTTTCGTCGATACGGTTTGATGTATGCGCGACGGCAGAACACGCCCGCGTGCATGGAGGGTGAGGGGGGTGAGGGGATATCACATGACTAATGTGGTGAAGACCCACAGGGAGCCCTCAGACCTCTGTGATGCTCGAAGATGAGACGGTGCGGAAACTGCGAGTGATTAGAAATCAATCCGTGGATTGATGGGTGTGTGAGTGTGTGTGTGTGTGTGTGTGTGTGTGTGTGTGTGTGTGTGTGTGTGTGTAGGTGTGTGTGTGTGTCATGCAAACAAACAGTCTCACAGACAATTCTGATGCCGGACGAAAAACTGAACAAAACAGCCAGAAGTGGCAAAAACGAAAATGAACTAATAAGAGGTGGATACAACAAGGTGCGATATTCAATACTGCCTTTGACCGTTACAAACTCGGCAACTTTTCCTGGCGGGAAAACAGACGCGAAAACATCCTGTTCGAAAACTGACAATCTTATGAGAAAGAAATGTGTCTGTAATGGTTTCAAATCAACACATGTTGACTTGACTTTGCAGCTGGAATCGCCAGATCACATTCACATTCGATTTTACACATTTTATTCGACTACGACTTAGACCTACTGTACATTTGTAAATCTGTTATTTTATTTTTATTATTATTATTCTGTGTATTTCTCTATTGTTTTATTGTATTGCCATGCAACCTGGCGCAAGAATTTCCTTCGGGATTAATAAAGTTCTATCTTATTTTACCTTATCTAATTCCAAAGAGTCAATTCGGCCAGGCCACTGCTAGTGTGCTGGGACCTGTTGGCTTACAGTCCTCTCCCCCGTGGGACCAGCGACCATCGCATTGTTATAAAGAGAAGACAGGTGATTGGTTCATTGCTCCTCCTAGTTGGATCCTGATAGCCACGCCCCCTGACCGCTCACCTGCAGACAGCGCTAACTACAGGTATCCGCGGATATACCTCAAATGAAACTTGACACGCCGTGAATTCATATGACGTCAGAATTAAGGGCAACGCCACCAATAAACTCAGAGACATGCATTGATCGAAATAAAACAAAACCTTTTTCTATAATCATCAACACAAACATGACACGCAAATACAAATCAACCAAAAAACCCTTGAGAGGGAATGTCTGCTTTGAAAAGCAGCAAATGAAGGTAAACAACTAAAATGAGGACGAGTGGATGCTGCTCGCCCACATACGCTTTCACAGATAAAAGTGGTTTCCAGGGCTGTGTGTGTGTGTGTGTGTGTGTGTGTGTGTGTGTGTGTGTGTGTGTGTGTGTGTGTGTGTGTGTGTGTGCGTGTGTTTATATGTGCATGTGTGTGTGTGTGTGTGTGTGTGTGTGCATGTGCATGTATGTATACGTGTGTCTGTGTTGTATCCGTGTGTGTGTGTGTGTGTGTGTGTGCATGTGTGCACACGTGGATGCAATGCGCGTCTCAGTGTGTGTGTGTGTGTGTGTGTGTGTGTGGCCGTGCATGTGCGTGCGTGTGTGTCGTGGTGCGTTTGCCAGTTCATTCGGCGGGCCACTCTGTCGCGGTCGCCGCAAAGTCGCCGACATGCTACGCTACACGGTGGCTAATCACTCATCCCACGTTTCCCAGCCCCCCCCCACCCCCCACCCACTGCTTAAACCTGCCACCAACAACACACACACACACACACACACACACACTCCAGAGTACAATGTTTTAGATTTTCAATATTTCAACGCTAACGAGAGTCTACATTTCTACACACCGCTGCATCACCTCCCTCCTCTCTCCAAACCCCGCCCACCCTCCTCAAAAAGCGAGGTTCGTTTTAAAAAAAAAGAGATTTTCTCTACGAGTCGGAACAATTAACCTAAATCTCTTTTTTAGAGCATGTTTCAAATTAACAACTGTAGGTTCAAGGACGCCCTACAGTTTGTGGGCACGGGGGAATCAAACCCGGTACGTTTTTTTTTTACTGCACCCTAGACACGACACTATCCCTGGATGCTGGTTTGAACCCAGAACTTTTCGAGTGTGTGGGTGGTGGGGATGAAGGGGGCTTCTGATTGAAAACAGCTCTATTCTTATCTTTATGTACGACATATTGCTGTCTCCTTCAACAAATGTACTCTTTGTAAGTCGCTTTGGATAAAAGCGTCTGCCAAATGCCCTAAATGTTAAATGTAAATGTCGTAATGTATCCTGAATTCACCAGAAGTCACTTTGGATAAAATCGTCCACGATATGATGCGCCTGAATACAACAAAATAGTCTTGTTTTTTCCCACAATAAATGTCCAACTATGATTGTTTTTTATTAATTGTTATAAAACTAAACGAGATGCCTAAACTTTTAAGAAATGAGTGACATAATTGAAGAATATAGGCCTTGGAAATAGATGTTGTGTTGTGTTGAAATAAAGTACAATAACGTAAGATTTCACAAACGCTTGGACTAAAGGCCTATACTGACCAAGAAGGGGTGTTTCCCCTCGAATGATTGACACCAAATGATTGCCATGGAAACCCTCTATTTAACAGCAGGTGCAATTAATTATATCTTAAGCCCAGGGTCACTGCATAGGTGCAGTGGGTTCCGATATCGGAACGCCTTGGGTCGTTACTATCAAATCTGTACCCCGGCCAAATAAGAGTGAATTTACTTTAATTTAAGTTCAATTCCCTGAACAGGCATGCGGTTAATCGTTGCAGGGTATAAAATATCAAAAAAGATAATCAAATATGCTTCTGCATGAAATAGAATAGAAGAAGAATAGAATAGAATAGAATAGAACTGTATTTATCCCGAAGTAAATTCTTGTGCCAGGTTACATAGCGATACAGTATAAAACAGAATGATTAAAAATAAACTAAAAAATAAACTAAAGCGATACAGTAGAAAACAGAAGTATGAAGGCATGATAAGATATTCGACGGCAAAAACAATTTGGCATGATTGAAGTGAAATATAGTTGGACATGACATTAAGAATTAGAATATGATGAGATGATGAGAATATTGCACATGATGATGAGAGGAGATGAGAGGTAGTGTTATAGTGTTATAGATAGTATTTAGACAGAAGGATAATAATAATAATAATATTGCACATGACGTTATATTGCACGTACAACTGGGGAAATTGCACATGATGTAGAGAGATAATATTGCACATTATATTGCTGTGTTCATTGTCTTGTAGGGGGGAGTTATAGGGAGGAGTTATAGAGTTTGATGGCAGAGGGGGAGGAGTTATAGAGTTTGATGGCCACAGGCAGAAAGGACCTCCTGTGGCGTTCTGTGGTGCACCTCGGTAATCTCAGTCTATGGCTGAAGGTGCTCTGGTATGACACCAGTGTGGCGTGCAGGGGATGGGAGGCGTTGTCCATAATACTGAGTAGTTTACTCAGCATCCTCCTCTCCGAGACCTCTACCACAGACTCCAATTCCACTCCCAGGACAGAACCCGCTTCCTGATGAGCTTGTTGAGTCTGTTAGCGTCGGCTGCCTTCACCCTGCTACCCCAGCACACAACAGCGTAGAAGATGACGCTGGCCACCACAGAGTGATAGAACATCTGCAACATGGTCCTGCAGACGTTGAAAGATCTGAGTCTCCGTAGGAAATACAGGCGACTCTGACCTTTCTTTTACAGGGCATCTGTGTTTTTAGTCCAGTCCATTTTATTGTCAATGTGAACACCCAGGTACTTATATTCCTCGACAATGTCCACCTCAGTTCCCCTGATGCTGACCGGTTTCGGGTGAGTCGGTTGCTTCTGGAAATCCACCACCAACACCTTCGTCTTAGAGATGTTGAGTTGCAGGTGATTCAGTCCACACCACTCCACGAAACCGTCCACCACACTCCTGTACTCGGACTCCTGCCCCTTTCTGATACAGCCCACAATGGCAGAGTCGTCCGAAAACTTCTGCAGGTGGCAGGACTGTAAGCTGTATCTAAAGTCTGAGGTGTAGAGTGTGAACAGAAAGGGAGACAGGACTGTCCCCTGAGGTGCTCCCGTGTTGCTCACAATAGTGTCCGACGTGTGTGCCGACCAGTGAGGTAGTTGGTAATCCAGGCCACAAGTGGAGCGTCCACCTGCATGTCCAGTAGCTTAGTCCCAAGCAGGGCAGGCTTAATGGTGTTGAAAGCGCTCGAGAAGTCGAAGAATGTGACTCTCACAACGCTGCCTGCCTCCTCCAGGTGAGAATAAGCCCTGTGCAGCAGGTAGATGATGGCGTCTTCCACTACAATACGGGGCTGGTAGGCGGACTGCAGAGGGTCCAGTGATGGTTCGACTAGTGAACGGATGTGCTTCAGGACTAGCCTCTCCAGCAACTTCATCACATGTGAGGTCAAGGCCACCGGTCTGTAGTCACTGTGGCTGCTTGCGTGTCTCTTCTTGGGACACGCCGTGAATTCATATGACGTCAGAATTAAGGGCAACGCCACCAATAAACTCAGAGACATGCATTGATCGAAATAAAACAAAACCTTTTTCTATAATCATCAACACAAACATGACACGCAAATACAAATCAACCAAAAAACCCTTGAGAGGGAATGTCTGCTTTGAAAAGCAGCAAATGAAGGTAAACAACTAAAATGAGGACGAGTGGATGCTGCTCGCCCACATACGCTTTCACAGATAAAAGTGGTTTTCCAGGGCTGTGTGTGTGTGTGTGTGTGTGTGTGTGTGTGTGTGTGTGTGTGCATGTGTGTGTGTGTGTGTGTGTGTGTGTGCATGTGCATGTTGTGTGTGTGTGTGTGTGTGTGTGTGTGTGTGTGTGTGTGTGCATGTGTGCACACGTGGATGCAATGCGCGTCTCAGTGTGTGTGTGTGTGTGTGTGTGTGTGTGGCCGTGCATGTGCGTGCGTGTGTGTCGTGGTGCGTTTGCCAGTTCATTCGGCGGGCCACTCTGTCGCGGTCGCCGCAAAGTCGCCGACATGCTACGCTACACGGTGGCTAATCACTCATCCCACGTTTCCCAGCCCCCCCCCACTGCTTAAACCTGCCACCAACAACACACACACACACACACACACACACACTCCAGAGTACAATGTTTTAGATTTTCAATATTTCAAGCTAACGAGAGTCTACATTTCTACACACCGCTGCATCACCTCCCTCCTCTCTCCAAACCCCGCCCACCCTCCTCAAAAAGCGAGGTTCGTTTTAAAAAAAAGAGATTTCTCTACGAGTCGGAACAATTAACCTAAATCTCTTTTTTAGAGCATGTTTCAAATTAACAACTGTAGGTTCAAGGACGCCTACAGTTTGTGGGCACGGGGGAATCAAACCCGGTACGTTTTTTTTTTACTGCACCCTAGACACGACACTATCCCTGGATGCTGGTTTGAACCCAGAACTTTTCGAGTGTGTGGGTGGTGGGGATGAGGGGGGCTTCTGATTGAAAACAGCTCTATTCTTATCTTTATGTACGACACATTGCTGTCTCCTTCAACAAATGTACTCTTTGTAAGTCGCTTTGGATAAAAGCGTCTGCCAAATGCCCTGAATGTAAATGTAAATGTCGTAATGTATCTGAATTCACCAGAAGTCACTTTGGATAAAATCGTCCACGATATGATGCGCTGAATACAACAAAATAGTCTTGTTTTTTTCCACAATAAATTCCAACTATGATTGTTTTTATTAATTGTTATAAAACTAAACGAGATGCCTAAACTTTTAAGAAATGAGTGACATAATTGAAGAATATAGGCCTTGGAAATAGATGTTGTGTTGTGTTGAAATAAAGTACAATAACGTAAGATTCACAAACGCTTGGACTAAAGGCCTATACTGACCAAGAAGGGGTGTTTCCCTCGAATGATTGACACCAAATGATTGCCATGGAAACCCTCTATTTAACAGCAGGTGCAATTAATTATATCTTAAGCCCAGGGTCACTGCATAGGTGCAGTGGGTTCCGATATCGGAACGCTTGGGTCGTTACTATCAAATCTGTACCCCGGCCAAATAAGAGTGAATTTACTTTAATTTAAGTTCAATTCCCTGAACAGGCATGCGGTTAATCGTTGCAGGGTATAAAATATCAAAAAAGATAATCAAATATGCTTCTGCATGAAATAGAATAGAAGAAGAATAGAATAGAATAGAATAGAACTGTATTTATCCCGAAGTAAATTCTTGTGCCAGGTTACATAGCGATACAGTATAAAACAGAATGATTAAAAATAAACTAAAAAATAAACTAAAGCGATACAGTAGAAAACAGAAGTATGAAGGCATGATAAGATATTCGACGGCAAAAACAATTTGGCATGATTGAAGTGAAATATAGTTGGACATGACATTAAGAATTAAGAATATTGCACATGATGAGATGATGAGAATATTGCACATGATGATGAGAGGAGATGAGAGGTAGTGTTATAGTGTTATAGATAGTATTTAGACAGAAGGATAATAATAATAATAATATTGCACATGACGTTATATTGCACGTACAACTGGGGAAATTGCACATGATGTAGAGAGATAATATTGCACATTATATTGCTGTGTTCATTGTCTTGTAGGGGGAGTTATAGAGTAAATAGTGTAAATAGTGTGGATATTTGATTATTACCCTTCAATTGTGATATTTGATATTCTTTTCGGGCCAAGCCTCCCTGTGGGCTCACCACCTGCAGGGAGAGTCATTGGGGTCGGGTGCGTTGTATACCGGGCGGTAGGCAAAAGCGGGGTCCTGGGCGTGCGGATCCCCGTCATCGCCGACTGGTTCTAGGGACGTGGAACGTCACCTCACTGGCGGGGAAGGAGCCTGAGCTGGTGCGGGAGGTGGAGCGGTACCAACTAGATATGGTTGGGCTCACCTCCACGCACAGCACCGGGTCTGGAACCAAACTCCTGGAGAGGGGCTGGACCCTCTACTTCTCCGGAGTTGCCCAGGGTGTGAGGCGCCAGGCGGGTGTGGGGATACTCGCAAGTCCCCGGCTGAGCGCCGCTGTGTTGGAGTTCTCTCCGGTGGACGAGAGGGTCGCCTCCATGCGACTGCAAGTCGCTGGGGGGAAGGCTCTGACTGTTGTGTGTGCCTACGCACCAAACAGCAGCTCAGAGTATCCGGCCTTCTTGGAGTCCTTGGGTGACATCCTGGAAAGGGTTCCATCCGGGGACTCCATAGTTCTACTGGGGGACTTCAACGCACACGTGGGCAATGATGGAGAAACCTGGAGGGGAGTGATTGGGATGAACGGCCTGCCCGATCTGAACCAGAGTGGTGTTTTGTTATTGGACTTCTGTGCTAGTCATGGACTGGCCATAACAAACACCATGTTCGAACATAGGGTGGTCCACAAGTGTACCTGGTACGGACCAACTTAGGCCAAAAGGTCCGCTGATCGACTTTGTAATCGTATCAGCAGATCTGCGGCCGGCATGTTTTGGACACTCGGGGTGAAAGAGGGGAGCAGAGCTGTCAACTTGATCACCACCTGGTGGTGAGTTGGAATGCCGGGAGGCTGCCAGACCAGAAGGCTGGTAAACCCAAACGTGTAGTGACGGGTGAACTTGGTGAACGTCTGGTGGAAGCCCCTGTCCGTAGGGTCTTTAACTCCCACCTCCGGAAGAAACTTCTCGTGCATCCCGGGGGAGGTTGGGGACATGGAACCTGAGTGGGCCATGTTCAGAGCCTCCATTGTAGAGGCTGCAGCTCGGAGCTTGTGGTCAAAAGGCTGTCGGTGCCTGTCGTGGCGGCAAACCCAAGAACCCGTTGGTGGACACGCAGGGTGAAGGAAGCCGTCAGGCTGAAGAAGGAGGCCTTTCGGCCTGGTTGGCCCAGGGGTCTCCTGAAACAGCAGACAGGTACCGGAGCCAAAAGGACCGCAGCTTCAGCGGTTGCTGAAGCAAAAACGCCGGGTGTGGGAGGGAGTTCGGGGAGGCCATGCGAGCAGGACTTTTCAGTTGGCCCTCAAGGGAGGTTCTGCCCAAACTGTCCGGCGACTCAGGGAAGGGAAAGCAGGGCCCTTGGCTCAGGCTGCTGCTCAGCCGGCGGAGGAGAAACTGCTGACGGCCAGACTAGGATATTGGTCCAGGCGGTGGAAAGAACACTGTTGAGGAGCTTCCTGAATCCCGACCAGTACGTTCCTCTGTTGGAAGAGGCAGAGTCTGAAGACTCGGGGGAAGTCTCACCCCATATCCTTGGATAGAGGTCACTGAAAGTAGTCAAAAAGCTCTTCGTGGCAAGTGCCCAAGGTGTGGATGAGATTCGCCCTGAGATGGCTGAAGGCTCTGGACATTGTCGGGCTGTCGTGGCTGACACGCCTAGTCAATGTAGCGTGGAGGTCGGGGACAGTACCTGTGGAATGGCAGACCGGGGTGGTGGTCCCCATTTTCAAAAAAGGGGACCGGAGGGTGTGCTCCAACTATCGGGGTATCACACTGCTCAGCCTCCCCGGGAAAGTTTATTCCAGGGTGCTGGAGAGGAGGCTCCGGCCGATTGTCGAACCTCAGCTTCAGGAGGAACAATGCGGATTCCGTCCCGGCCGTGGAACAGTGGACCAGCTCTTTACCCTCGCAGGGTTGTTGGGGGGCGCATGGGAGTTTGCCCATCCAGTCTACATGTGCTTTGTGGACTTGGAGAAGGCATATGACCGTGTCCCCCGGGGCCGTTGGTACGTGCCATTCGGTCCCTGTACGAACAAAGTGCGAGCTGTGTCTGTATTCTCAGCACAAAGTCAAGCACGTTCTCAGTGGGTGTTGGACTCCGCCAAGGTTGTCCCTTGTCACCGGTTCTGTTCGTGATCTTCATGGACAGAATCTCAAGGCGCAGCCGAGGTGAGGAGAGTGTCCGGTTTGGGGACCTCAGAATTGCATCTCTGCTCTTTGCAGATGATGTGGTTCTGTTGGCTACATCAGACCGTGACCTCCAGCATGCACTGGGGCGGTTTGCAGCCGAGTGTGAAGCGGTCGGGATGAGAGTCAGCACCTCCAAGTCTGAGGCTGTGTTCCCTCCGGGTTGGGAGTGAGTTGCTGCCTCAAGCGAAGGAGTTCAAGTATCTCGGGGTCTTGTTCATGAGTGAGGGCAAAATGGAGCGGGAGATGGACAGACGGATTGGTGCAGCGTCTGCAGTGATGCGGGCGCTGTACCGGTCCGTTGTGGTGAAGAGGGAGCTGAGCCGGAAGGCGAAGCTTTCGATTTACTGGTCCATCTACGTTCCAACCCTCACCTATGGTCACGAGCTTTGGGTAGTGACCGAAAGAATGAGATTGCGGATACAAGCGGCCAAAATGAGTTTCCTCCGCAGGGTGGCTGGGCTCAGCCTTAGAGATAGGGTGAGGAGCTCAGACATCCGGAGGGAGCTCGGAGTAGAGCCGCTGCTCCTCCGCATCGAAAGGAGTCAGCTGAGGTGGTTCGGGCATCTGATTAGGATGCCCCCCGGGCACCTCCCTTTGGAGGTTTTCCGGGCACGTCCAACTGGGAGGAGACCCCGGGGCAGACCCAGAACCCGCTGGAGGGATTATATATCTCGTCTGGCCTGGGAACGCCTCGGGACCCAGGAGGAACTAGAGAGTGTGGCTGGGGAGAAGGAAGCCTGGAGGGCCCTGCTTAGCCTGCCACCGCGACCCGG
>PIJE02001503.1:20129-45120 GCA_002895965.2 Coryphaenoides rupestris | reverse complement strand
CAACATCGCTGACGTTGTGCTGTCATGTAGTTTGGTTTGAATAATGGTTGATGCTATTTTATCTTGCCATCTAGTTATTATCTGCCATTGTGGGCTGTATCAGAAAGGGGCAGGAGTCCGAGTACAGGAGTGTGGTGGACAGTTTCGTGGAGTGGTGTGGACTAAATCACCTGCAACTCAACATCTCTAAGACGAAAGTTGGTGGTGGATTTCCGGAAGCAACCGACTCACCCGAAACCGGTCAGCATCAGGGGAACTGAGGTGGACATTGTCGAGGAATATAAGTACCTGGGTGTTCACATTGACAATAAAATGGACTGGACTAAAAACACAGAGGCCCTGTATAAGAAAGGTCAGAGTCGCCTGTATTTCCTACGGAGACTCAGATCTTTCAACGTCTGCAGGACCATGCTGCAGATGTTCTATCACTCTGTGGTGGCCAGCGTCATCTTCTACGCTGTTGTGTGCTGGGGCAGCAGGGTGAAGGCAGCCGACGCCAACAGACTCAACAAGCTCATCAGGAAAGCGGGTTCTGTCCTGGGAGTGGAATTGGAGTCTTTGGAGGTCTCGGAGAGGAGGATGCTGGGTAAACTACTCAGTATTATGGACAACGCCTCCCATCCCCTGCACGCCACACTGGAGTCATACCAGAGCACCTTCAGCCGTAGACTGAGATTACCGAGGTGCACCACAGAACGCCACAGGAGGTCCTTTCTGCCTGTGGCCATCAAATATCACAATTGAAGGGTAATAATCAAATATCCACACTATTTACACTATTTAGACTAGTCTTTTTTTGGAATGAAAAATATGAACAAATAAGAGTAAAATAAGCAGCAAGCAAAAATAGCAAATTGCAAAAGGCAGATAAACAAGGAGGCATATCAACAACAAGGCAATATAATTTTTTTTTTATCAAGTTATGTGCATGGGAGTGGCAGTGGGGGTGGGGGCCCTAGTGAGGTTAGAGTTCACAGTCCTGATGGCCTGCGGAAATAAACTGCGTTTTAGCCTTCCTGTTCTAGCAGCGTGACTATGGAGACGCTTGCCTGAATGCAGAAGTTGGAACAGTTTGTTGTCAGGGTGGTGAGGATCCTTCCATGATCCTGCAGGCTCTGGTTCGACACCTCCTGGAGTACAGGTCCTGCAGGGTGGCGAGGATCCTTCCTGATCCTGCAGGCTCTGGTTTGACACCTCATGGAGTACAGGTCCTGCAGGGTGGGGAGTGTAGTGCCAATAGTGCTCTCAGCTGAACGCACCACCCTCTGCAGAGCCCTCCTGTCCTGAGAGGAGCTGTTGCTGAACCAGGCATTGTGACAAATGTGACAACATGATAGTTTTGTCAAGTAAAAATTGTCTAAATTGTCATTATTGTCACTATTATCCTCTCTCCTAAGGATAACTGACAAAACTAAAACACACCCTCACCAGCCCTGTCTGGGTACGCTTGGTCAACACACACACACGCGCGCCGCATGCAACCATTCATCAATATTTTACCGCTCCATCGCTCGGCAACGCATGGTGATGCGGACAACAGCTGCCAGAACTCTTTCCAACATATTGTACCCGGGTTTCCCTCTGTGTGTGTGTGTGTATGTGTGTGTGGTGTATGTGTGTGCGGGTTGTGTGTGTGTGTGTGTGTGTGTGTGTGTGTTTGCGTGTGGATACCCTGTCGACTCACTTTGCCGAGCTCCGTAATTGGTTGTAAACGCACAGAGGAGAGACAACAGATAGAAAACCGAACAGAGCATGACTCGCTTCAGTTAAAATAAATAAATAAATCCCTTATTGGAGGCATACCACCACTGTGTTCTTTGAGTGTGTGTATCGTTGTGTATTATGTGTGGGTGGGATTTTATTTTATTTTTTTTGCATTTTTGAGTTTGTGTCTGTGTGTGTGTGTGTGTGTGTGTGTGTGCGTGTGTGTGTGTCACGTAAGTGTGTGTGTAAGACAGACGGAGATTTTTTCACCACGCATGGTTGGACAGGGTAACTTGTTGTCGCTTGTTGTGTGTCTTATTTATGTGTGTGTGTGTGTGTGTGTGTGTGTGTGTGTGTGTGTGTGTTTGTTTGTATTTTGTTTTTGTTTGACATTTGTTCCAAAGTTTTGGGCGGCACTGTGGCCTGGAAGTTTGCCAACCATGGAGGCAATACACCTCATAGAGACCCGGGTTCGATTCCCGCCTGTGGTCCTCCTATCCTACATGTCACACATCCCTCTCTTCTATAACCCAGCTTCCGGTCTCTCTTTCACTGCCCTGTCCATAAAAAGCACAAACAAATGTACTTTAAATTGCTAAAACGACACACCACCACCACTAGAATCGTAAATGGATTGCATTGACATTGCGCTTTTACCCAAAGCGCTTTACATTTGCCTCACAGGAGCAATTAGGGTCAGGAGCAGTTAGGGTTAGGTGGCGTCTTGCTCAGGGACACCTCGACACTTAGCTAGGAGGGGGAGCCCGGGGGATCGAACCAGCGACCTTCCTGTTGCCAGACAACTGCTACTGCCGCCCCGACACAAGAACAACAGAAGAGCAGAACACGAAGATACAAACATGAGACAATAAGCAAACAGATGTGCATACAACACATGGCAGACAATACACCAAACGTCCAGCAGGTGGTGCAAAATCTCCAAAACATAAAGCCACAGAGACAGACTCTGACAGTTTCATATGAAGATTTGCGGACCGCCATTATTTGAAGCTGTTATGTAATCATAACTTTTCAGCATGCGCCTGAGTGCAGACTGTTATCTGTAATGCATTTGGATTAATGAACCAAACAACAAAATGCAGTCAATGTTTGACAGCATAATATAGTTTGTTTATTTAGGCAAAAGGTTATTGAACTGAAAACTGAAAACAAAGACTGGTGGAAATATTACAAATTAAAAGAGACATTTGGTTGTCAACATAAATAATGCATGCAATAGACCTAGGCTGTGATAAAATAAACACACATTATTCTAAAATAAAATAAATGTGAGAATATGATGTGTGTGTCATGTAAATAAACGAGTCTATCCTGCGAGGACAGCAAATAACAACAAGATAATCGGAATATCGCAATCACGAACACGTCCGATTTAGTATGCCAGGCTATAACGGCATTAAGGGATATGCGATAGCTGAATTGATTCGACTAAATAATGACGATGACACACAAGAAAAAGCCGATTTTAACTAACCCGACCCGCAAATCACCTCATCTTATAAATACTGAAGAGAAAATAGCTCATCTGCTGTAACCGCCTCCACACCGCGGTTACAGTCGGGTCACGCGGGCCAATTACTCGATCTCTCGTGTGTATCAGTGTTCACTTATGCAAGTGTGATTGTGTATCTTCATGTGGAAGCATGCCTGTGTGTGTGTGTGTGCACTTGTCAGTGTGTGTGTGTGTGTGTGTGTGTGTGTGTGAGGATGTGTGTGTGTGTGTGTGTGTGTGAGGATGTGTGTGTGTGTGTGTGTGCATGAAAACGATTGGAATGCTTCTGAGACCCAATTAGGAGGCAGCTCAGAGCGACCTCAGACTAGAAGGTGCTCCCCGCCTCCGAAAAGCTAATTTGATACGCGGTCCCGTGAGCCGCTTGACAAAATGGTCGCCGCTAATAGGAGGACGCCATCCACTAAAGCCCACCCAAGAACACACACATGAAACTAAATAGCGTAGTACAGCACATCACACAAAACGTCCGCCGTTCGCCGTCCCCCGAGCTTGTGGAGAAGTGGATCATGTGGGACAAACAATAACCACAAAGCATCAAACTGTTTCTCATGTGCTAATTAAATCTGTTTGATTTGTCTTTGCCACAACTGGGTCGATTTTATCGATTTTATCACTAGAATGCCAGAGAAGGGCACGCCATAGAGTTTGAGAACTCAGCTCATTACACTATGTCTACTTGCAATAGTATGACCATGCATGATTTTGTGCATGATTTTGGGGGGGGGGTCTAGTCTCAAAAACATATATGTACATACATGAACACCCATTGGACAAGTCAGACAGCGTCAGCTCACAACAGCTAATCAGGAGAAGCTTCCCTTATTTAAGGTGGAGCTCCTTAAAGGGAACACAACCCCCCCCCCCCCATGGACCCACAAGTTTCTATTTAGTTCACTCCCGAGACCTCAGGTTCACGTTGTTACTCTGCTATTACGTTGTATTATCAGAATAAAATGTTCCTCCATTTTTGTCTCCCATCGAACAATCAAACCTCAAGTAAACACAAGCACCATTGACTTCGTATCAGAAGTAATTCAAAATTAACTTTTACTCCCGATAGTTTCGAGCGGTTAACTTTATCCAAATGGTTACGTTGTGCGACGCAAGTTTGGCAACGTTGTAAAACTCCCACAAGTGGGAACTAAGATTAATATTATAATCACAGTAGTTACAATTATGATTATTGCTATCGATTTGTGTGGTGTCGCCTTTTTTTCGGTGAGACGCTGCAGATTTGCGGTTTTAAAACAGCTGTTTTTTAAACACCGCAGCTGACACCCATTACCGAATAACATTACGCAACGCGTCCCAACTGTCTAGAGACAGCCGCCATATACTGTAGGGGATAACAAGGAGACTGCTAACAGCTGCGTAGCGCCGACACTGGATAGCAACGAGCGGAGGAAGACATCTGTTTCCAAGATGTGCTCCAGTTCCAATTGTCAAAGGTGAATGGCGGTTTGGCGTTCTGTACGTTTCTGAGAATCCGTTCTTTAGCTATATTTTTTCTCATTGTGAGATTTGTTAAAGCTAGATTTAACTAGATTTGTTAGCTAAAAAAAACTTAATAAGAGGGTTTTGAAAATCGGTTATCAAATTGCCTGTGGCAAGCTTTACTGCTTTTAAATGTTACAGAAAATAACAGCTTGTCAGTTTGTCTGATGGGAGAAAAGTCCTTACCCGCAGAGCACGGCCTTTGACAACTTTTAGATCGACTTTTAGAGAACAGTTAAAGTTAAAGGCTATTCACACAGCCACAATTAAACACACATTCACAGTGTCTGTGCTGGCTTTCATGTGTTGGATGAAGTGTGTAGAGCTGTTGTTGTCTCTTAAGTCCCCTTCATCACAAGTATTTGGAAGTTTGCAACATTACAGTTTGCCCACAACACAAAGGTTTTGGTTATTGTTGCTTTTCCTGCCCAAATTACTTTGTCAATCAGGGCAAATTAGCTTGATTGTGCTTCCGTTCTGTCAACCTTAACACTCCTTTGACAACAGGACCCATGTCAGCTGACAACCTACATGTTGGCGGATATTAGACTCACTGTAAATTTGTACATTCGTGATTTTATTTTGTATTATTTCATTGTTTATTTCTCTACTGTTTGATTGTGATGCAACCTCTGGCACAAGAATTTCCTTCGGGATCAAAAAGGTTTTATCTTATCTTATCTTATATTATGGACACCATTTTGGTCATGTTTTTAACTGGTGCTTGGTATGAAAAGTGTCTTATCTTTTGGGTTCCACCTGTGTTAATAGCTTAAATGAAAAGCATTTTTTTTTATCCTCTATGGTGAAGAACACAGAAATCATTTTGCTCATTCTTTCACCAAAAAAATGATTTTAGTGAGATGCAGAAGATACTGTCAAATACTGGTTAATGTATGCTTAGGCACACAATGGCACCCCCACTCACTCTGAGCTAAAAGCGTTGCACCGTTTATCCCGTTCACTCCCTTTCTATTAAACATTTAACAATGAACCATGATGAGAAATCGCTTTCAGATCGCACATTACTTCCATAAGCTGACCTATTTGGTGAAACGGCTAATTAGCGCAAGGATGAAATGTGGGCGAAACATGCACTTAGATCTTTTGAGTAGTGAAGACACAACACACTGTAGCCAATGTCAAGGTCATGAGGTTATTATTATTATGATAAACATAAATGTGTTTCTTCATTGAACAGGAAAACAGTGTTGACCATGTGCATGGGCCATGGGACAAACGATGGTCACCTCATGTTCTGATATGAAGAAATACAGAAAAATAACCTCTATATAGTAACAATATTAAATGCTGTCTGACGATGGCAAGGATATCTAAAAACTGTCGACTTAATTTCTCTCGGTTTGGCCATTGTTTTAACCACGATGAAAAATGGTAAATTGATTCCATTTATATCGCGCTTTTATCGAAAACGCTTTACAGTTGCCTGACATTCACCCATTCATACACCGACGGCGGTGTCCACCATGCAAGGTAACAACCAACACGTCAGGAGCAGTTAGGGTTAGGGTGGTGTCTTGCTCAGGACACCTCGACACTTAGCTAGGAGGCGGAGCGAACCAGCGACCTTCCTGTTGCCAGAACAACCGCTCTTACCTCCTGAGCTACTGCCGCCCCCAAAAAGCTACATTTATTTTTATCTGAAACATAAAATATAAAGCGTAACTAAGGAGCAGGTATGGGGTGATGGGCATCTAGGCTCCAGGTGGACCACAGGTAGATGTTTGTGGATGTTGTTTTTTCAAACCTGGAACTTTATCTGAACTATGCTGTCCACTGTGGCTGCTGTTAACACCTGCATTTCCCTTCAGGGATTAATAAAGTGTAATCTATCTATCAGGACATTTTGGGCTGGAGTCAAACACCCCATAACCACTAAACTAACCTGCCCCCAACTAACACACGCTGATCTAAAACAAATTTTTTTCTTCTCGATATTAGTATGACGGAGAGTATTGCAGGCTTGGGGTATTTTGCGCCTAAAAACATATAGATTGCCCTTCGACATTTGGCTTTTAAATGCCGCGATAAATTAACAGTTTGGGTACTCTGTATTTGCAAAGCTGGTCCAGACTGAATATTGGTCTGACATGTAACAATGTATTTGCCAACATTTGATAATATTGCCCAGGAAATCATCCGAAATGCCCCCAAAGCACATTATGTTAAAGGATCCCTATTATAACCACCTGGTGTGACGGTGATTAACCATTACAAGCGGTTTCAAAGCTGTCGTGTGACTAAACTTGTCATTGTGACAAAGTGATATCACAAGTGGGGGTGTCCTAGATGCCTAGATACAGTATATGCTGACTAAATCAGTTTACCAGTTGGTGCAGTCCACTGGGTAGGCTGGAAGACCTTCTGATCTCCTCATCATACATCGAGGTGGACGTTCACTATGTCACAATGACAATTTAAGTAACACTGGTGGGGAAAAGAGTTATCCTTTAACATACAAAATGCACTTTGAGGGCATTTTGGATAATTTCTTCGGCAATTTTAGCAAGTGTGGTACAGGCCTAATAGGGGCCTCTCTAAAAAACGTCATTTCCTCCCCTTGTGTGCAAAGTTTGAAGTAAACATTTTCCCGTATCTCTCCGTCCCCGGTGGGAATGCCGGAGGGTTGAAGCGGAACCAAAAGCAGTGATCAAAGATGGTAGGCCTCCCGTGGTCCCCACACAGTCCACACATCGCAGAGAGAGAGAGAGAGAGAGAGAGAGAGAGAGAGAGAGAGGAGAGAGAGAAGAGAGAGAGAGAGAGAGAGAGTATGTGTATCGTGGTGTGTGCGTATAGGGTGGGGTCCGGACATGGAGAAGAGAGGGGGAATGTGATGAAACTGAAGACACACACACACTCACACACCCCCAAGCACACACACACACACACACACACACACACACACACACACACACACACACACACACACACACACACACACACACACACACACACACACACACACACACACACACACACACACACACACACACACACACATATCAAAGGACTGGGCTGACATATAAGCCACTTATCTCAGACAGGAAGACATACTGTACATAAATACACACTTTTATTATGCTACATCCGCCGACGTCACTCGACATCGATAAAGCTCTTTCGCAGTACTAAGGAAATGGGGGTGTCACGTGTGTGTGTGTGTGTGTGTGTGTGTCATGTATGTGTCTGTACCCTCAATCCAATGGGCAGGCCAGGCTCCTGAAGCAGGAGCATGGAGACGGCTTTGCCATTGCCTTGGTGACGGTGATATTGTCGTAGAAGAATCTCGCAATCGGTGCACACTGCCGGAGAAGGTCCCATTTACTCCTCTAAAGCGAGAATGTAGTCTGGTTTCACGTCCATGTTTTGGGCCCAATCGTAATGTTTTTGAATCCCTTCCAATCGCTGGACAGCCATGTCATGTTTGTTATGGCCCCCCAGTGAAAGGAAGTGAAATGCCCCCTTCACACAGTGGTGGAATGAGCTTGCTCGCCATCTTCCGCAAGAGACTCAAGAACCACCTGTTCAGAGTTCACCTGGACTCTGCATAACCCACCGCCCCTTCCTCTGTGAATCCCGAGCACTAACTTGTGTGTTCATACCTCTTGGCATTAGCAATACTACTTAGTATTGTTGAGCATATTGTATGTACTTAGATGCTGGTACTGCACTCAGAATGGCAAAAGATTCCAGCTCCATCCATATATATGACCACCACCACAGTCATTGTATATGCGCTATGTTTCTGAATAAGCTTTGAATCATCTCTCTGGTGATGCCACAATGATTCCTGCGCCCACTGCCTTGCCTCAGAACACACCCAGAACCAGAAGACTGTAATACCTCCGGAGTATTAAGTGACTCGTGAATAGTACCGTATAATATGGTGCCGCTTCTCCATTATATGTGAATTTAAGCTTTCAAATGTGTACCAGGTCCCAGGAATGGGAGCACGTATAGCGATGATAGATTCTGTAGAACAGAAACATGAAGAGACGTGATGACACTTGTGGCGTTCAGGACAGCTGCGCTCCACAATGTATTGAGACATGCTCTCCATATCTCCTTTTGTTTCCTTACATTTTTCCTCAACAAGTCAATTAACATACAAACATACATCCATACTGTTGCATAGGCTATATGCTGCTTGATATCGTGACTAGTATTCAATTATAACACACTGCAGTCATGGATTTTTAACCATAAAACATAAGCAATTTCCCCTTACTAAGACGAGGCTGTACAGGCTTAATAAAGAAGTAAGAAACAACGTAATAAATAGTAAAACATCTGAGCTGCCATTTTTCACTGTCAGGACTTCCCGCCAGTTTGCGAGACTACTGCTACAACACAACAAGTCACTCGTCAACGTTTTAACACGTTAACATCATACAAATACCACATTCACCAACTTATATTGACATGAACCAAAATGGAGCATATAAAAGAAGAATGACAGGATCTTAGTACACAAACGACATACAACTATTTGTGGTGTTAACTCGCTCACTAGCGGCTAATTCACGGGTACAAACTCAATGAAGATTATATAAAATCATGAAGCCAGGACATGACTGTCACTTATTCCGTGAATGCGTTGGATTGTGCTTATTATTACACAACACACAAACCTGTAGAGCAGAAACATGAAGAGACGCGACGACCCTCGTGGCGCTCAGGACAGCTCCCCTCCGGAATGTGGGAGCTGCCGCGACGTCTCCCAGTCCCTGAGCAGCCAACCTCTAACGCACCCTCGTGGTGACAACTAGCCACCCGTTTCCACAAGACACACACACACACACACACACATACAATTAACACAACACCTGTGACCATACGTGTTGTCTCACAAACATGTGCTGAGTTTGCAGGATTGACACTGAAGAAAACGGGAAGAATCATCGGCTGAACACACGACAACATTCAGTTGGATCCCCTGAGTTGTTTATTACCATTATGCTTTATTAACAGATTAACAGAAACATGTCTACAATAAACAGAAGGACTAAAATAATAGAAGTAGCAGACATTATGAATCATAAGCAGGTGAGCACATATCTCTAATAACTGAACGTGTTCTGCTGCCGTGTTGTTCCCCACACAACACAAGGAATCAATATTCACTTTAAAGTCACAACATGAACATCATTAGCTTTTATCATTGTAAAACCTTGTTAGTCAACCCTATGGAAGATATTATTCTTTATTCTTTATTGCATCAACGTTATCTTCCACAAAGTGGTCGCTAGTCTTCCTCCACACAAAATCAATAACAAATAAAACAATGATTAAAATCACACAGTATCAATAAAACAACAAAGAACAACCACAAAACAACACAACTCAGAAAATAAGTACAATTACTCATTTAAAATGACTCAATTATATGGAACAATAAATGAGGGTAATCTACAAGACATGAAAACAATTAAAGGTTCAGAATCATCAATAACCACAATAACATCGATATGAGATTCATCACATTTTGTTTGAGTGACTTTTTGAAAGAAAATCTACTTTTGGTGTGTCTGGTGTTAATGGGGAGTATATTCCAAGCATATTAAAGTCACAACCTTTCATGGTTTATCACACTAAACTTGACAGAAGCCCAATAGAATGCAGCATTTGGAGTATAGTTGAGTGCAAGTATTTAAATCAACCAAAAGACTAAAGTGTTGTATTTAAACTCTGCAAGTGGCCTCCTAAGAGCAGAAACAGCTGCTATTAAAACAACCCAATGGAATACATGGACATCCATGGGTCTACATGCACACCTCTCTCTCTCTCTGTGTGTGTGTGTGTGTGTGTGTGTGTGTGTGTGTGTGGTGTGTGTGTGTGTGTGTGTGTGTGTGTGTGTGTGTGTGTGTGTGTGTGTGTTTACTGCTACAACCGACACAGAGTCATTGAACTACTATCCCACCATAACCCAAACCCAGGGAGGAGGTCCTCCTGGGTGGATGTGAGCTGGAAGGTGTGGATGTGTGTCAGTGTGTCTGAGGAGCCTCCTACATGTGGGGACACTCTGTAGAAGGACAGAGTGCCAGCAGGCCGGTCCACATACACTCCTACTCTGTTGGAGCCGGAGGGGCGGAGAGGGAGGCGTGTTCTACTATAGTTGTACATGGCAATGTAACAACCTTTACCAGCAGCATCACCAGCAGCAGCAACAGCATCATCATAACACTCAAGATTCCAGGACTTGTTGTTCTTCCCTCCAAGCCAGCTGCCACGACTCCGTCCTTTCCTTGTGATTCCTATGTATGTCACTCCTATATCAACCCCTCCTTCCCACTCTGTCTCCCAGTAACAGCGGCCAGTCAGACTCTCTCTGCACAACACCTGGAGGTCAGAGTCAAACCTACATGGGTGATCAGGATAACACTGCTGCTCTGTAACCATCGTCACCTTTCTGTTGTCCTCAGACAGAGAGAGTTCTCGGTTGACTGTGTTTGGGTCCAGTGTGAGTTCACAGTCATCTGATGGGAGAACAAGACATGATTAGGCTGCTAAAGCACACAGAAATACACTGATGATGGACTTCATCACATAGGAGTCATTTAAATAACCTGCAAGTGATGTTAGTATGTCCTGTTGACACTAATAAAACATGTTGAGTCTCATAGTTTAGCTGTCATTTGTTGCATTCAATATTTCATATGAAATATGTGTCAGAATTGTGTTCGCGCTCTCTCTCTCTGTCGCTCTCACTCTCTGTTGCTCTCACTCTCTCTCTCTCTCCCTCTCTCACTCTCACTTTCTTTCTCTCTCTCCCTCACCCTCTCTCTCTGTCTCTCTACCTCTCTCTCTCTCTCTCCATAATACTCAGATTATATTTATTATGATGTATAAAGTACACGTATATTTATGATTCCTAGTATCATGATGAAAATGGGGACCACCACCCCAGTCTGCCACTCCACAGGTACTGTCCCCGACCTCCACGCTACATTGACTAGGCGTGTCAGCCACGACAGCCCGACAATGTCCAGAGCCTTCAGCATCTCAGGGCGAATCTCATCCACACCAGGCGCCTTGCCACTGAAGAGCTTTTTGACTACTTCAGCGAGCTCTACCAAGGATATGGGTGAGACTTCCCCCGAGTCTTCAGACTCTGCCTCTTCCCCAGAGGACGTACTGGTCGGGTTCAGGAGCTCCTCAAAGTGTTCTTTCCACCGCCCGACAATATCCTCAGTCTGGGTCAGCAGTTCTCCTCCCCGACTGAGCACAGCCTGAGCCAAGCCCTGCTTTCCCTTCCTGAGTCGCCGGACAGTTTGCCAGAACCTCCTTGAGGCCAACCGAAAGTCCTGCTCCATGGCCTCCCCGAACTCCTCCCACACCCGGGTTTTTGCTTCAGCAACCGCTGAAGCTGCGGTCCTTTTGGCCTCCCGGTACCTGTCTGCTGTTTCAGGAGACCCCTGGGCCAACCAGGCCCGAAAAGCCTCCTTCTTCAGCCTGACGGCTTCCTTCACCGCTGGTGTCCACCAACGGGTTCTTGGGTTGCCGCCACGACAGGCACCAACAGCCTTTTGACCACAGCTCCGAGCTGCAGCCTCTACAATGGAGGCTCTGAACATGGCCCACTCATGTTCCATGTCCCCAACCTCCCCCGGGATGCACGAGAAGTTCTTCCGGAGGTGGGAGTTAAAGACCCTACGGACAGGGGCTTCCACCAGACGTTCCCAGTTCACCCTCACTACACGTTTGGGTTTACCAGGTCTGTCTGGCAGCCTCCCGCGCCATCTGATCCAACTCACCACCAGGTGGTGATCAGTTGACAGCTCTGCTCCCCTCTTCACCCGAGTGTCCAAAACATGCGGCCGCAGATCTGCTGATACTCTTACAAAGTCGATCAGCGACCTTTGGCCTAAGGTGGTCCGGTACCAGGTACACTTGTGGACCACCCTATGTTCGAACATGGTGTTTGTTATGGCCAGTCCATGACTAGCACAGAAGTCCAATAACAAAACACCACTCTGGTTCAGATCGGGCAGGCCGTTCATCCCAATCACTCCCCTCCAGGTTTCTCCATCATTGCCCACGTGTGCGTGGGCAACTCCGGAGAAGTAGAGGGTCCAGCCCCTCTCCAGGAGTTTGGTTCCAGACCCGGTGCTGTGCGTGGAGGTGAGCCCAACCATATCTAGTTGGTACCGCTCCACCTCCCGCACCAGCTCCGGCTCCTTCCCCGCCAGTGAGGTGACGTTCCACGTCCCTAGAACCAGTCGGCGATGACGGGGATCTGCACGCCCAGGACCCCCCTTTGCCTACTGCCCGGTCACAATGCACCCGACCCCAATGACTCTCCCTGCAGGTGGTGAGCCCACAGGGAGGGTGAGCCCATTTATAACAATAATTTAATAATATATATATATATATAGAATATAAAATCCATATCATTACTATTATTCATAATGTTAGTATGATGCATGATAATGTCTAATAATAACAACAATAATCTTCATAAATAATTACAAATAAATAAATAATAATATAACAATATGAACACCTATTACACCTATTAATCCTGCACGAGTAGGATTAATAGTGATTGTGATGGTTACCATATTAATATACGTAAGGTACATAATGTCAACCGTCATCTTCATTCCCAGGAGGATTTGAATGAACGGACGTCACCTCCTGCTGCGTGGGTGGACTTTCCATCTAAATAGATAGTGTGTGCTGTGATGAATCAAACTAAACACACACTTACACTTCTGTACACCTGGTTTCAGCCTCCACACTCCACCGTGCTCCACACTGGGGGTGGAAACAAAGAGAGATGTTGTCGCCAAACATGGAAACATTTCTATTCATAATCTACTGCATCACCACTTTGTACACAACATGAGTTACAGCTGTGTTTTGAAGCCACTCCATCTAGCGGCTGGTTTAGTCCTTGTAGGAGACATTGTCCCTGAGTGGTGAGCTGTCCTCTCCATACCTGAGAGTGTCCAGTCGCCAGCGTGGATCCTCCAGTCCAGCAGAGAGCAGCGTAACTCCTGAGTCTCCTGGGTGATTGTAGGCGCAGGTTCCAGCTTCTCCTTAAGATGGATGGGGTTGGGAGCTTCAGAGCTGAGGCCAGAGAAGCCAGCGCTTCCCTGTGTGACCAGACAGCCAGACTCAAGCTGACACATGCACACACTCACAGACACACAACACACACACACACACACACACACACACACACACAGTCAGTCAGTTGGCTACAGTGGTCAGTGTCAATGCTGATAGGAAAGGCATCGTAAGGGATGTACATGTGAGAACCTTTCCCAGCCACCCCGTCCCAGTCACAAAGCCAAACAAAGGAGAGATCACAAGAACAAACAAGGAAGGAACCAAGAGGCTCTTAACAAAAATCCCTGCGACAATTCTGCATAGGGATGTCAGATGCCTAGTCATCCTAATACCCATTGAAGAACAACCAGAGGCTTGAAAGACTGGTGTGACCTCCCTGGATTTAAAAAACCAGGAGCTCAAGTGGGAGGTGTTGAGGCAAAAAGGTGGAACTCTCCAACTTTGTCATTTTTCAAGATTCATTTCAGTTCTCAGCTCCAACTCCTCTAGTCTGAGAGAGCTGGACCTGAGTACCAATAATCTGCAGGATTCAGGAGTGAAGCTGCTCTCTGCTGGACTGGGGAGTCCACACTGTACACTGGAAACTCTCAGGTCAGCTTTACTCAATGTGCCAACACTTACACCACCAGGCTCAATATCAGAAGACATTTAAGGGATTTGCATCCATAAAAGTTATATTAATATCCAAAACATTTCTGTAGATGCACTAATAACATTTATTACAATACACGCAACACAATATATATAATACTAGAATATAAAACTGTTTTCAATGGTACAAAACAACTGTTCAGAATTCAGTATCCTACATTCATTAGATAATGAACATCCATCCATCCATCCATTCTCATTCGCTTATCCGGGGCCGGGTCGCGGTGGCAGCCGGCTAAGCACGGCCCCCCAGGCTTCCTTCTCCCCAGCCACACTCTCCAGTTCCTCCATACTCCCGTAGTACCCCTCACAGTATTCCCTGGGGGAGCCTTCTCCAGTCCACAAAGCACATGTAGACTGGATGGGCAAACTCCCATGCCCCCCCCAACAACCCTGCGAGGGTAAAGAGCTGGTCCACTGTTCCATGGCCAGGACGGAATCCGCATTGTTCCTCCTGAAGCTGAGGTTCGACAATCGGCCGGAGCCTCCTTTCCAGCACCCTGGAATAAACTTTCCCAGGGAGGCTGAGCAGTGTGATACCCCGATAATTGGAGCACACCCTCCGGTCCCCTTTTTTGAAAATGGGGACCACCACCCCGGTCTGCCATTCCACAGGTACTGTCCCCGACCTCCACGCTACATTGACTAGGCGTGTCAGCCACGACAGCCCGACAATGTCCAGAGCCTTCAGCATCTCAGGGCGAATCTCATCCACACCTGGCGCCTTGCCACTGAAGAGCTTTTTGACTACTTCAGTGACCTCTACCAAGGATATGGGTGAGACTTCCCCCGAGTCTTCAGACTCTGCCTCTTCCACAGAGGACGTACTGGTCGGATTCAGGAGTTCCTCAAAGTGTTCTTTCCACCGCCCGACAATATCCTCAGTCTGGGTCAGCAGTTCTCCTCCCCGACTGTTTCAGGAGACCCCTGGGCCAACCAGGCCCGAAAGGCCTCCTTCTTCAGCCTGACGGCTTCCTTCACCGCTGGTGTCCACCAACGGGTTCTTGGGTTGCCGCCACGACAGGCACCGACAGCCTTTTGACCACAGCTCCGAGCTGCAGCCTCTACAATGGAGGCTCTGAACATGGCCCACTCAGGTTCCATGTCCCCAACCTCCCCCGGGATGCACGAGAAGTTCTTCCGGAGGTGGGAGTTAAAGACCCTACGGACAGGGGCTTCCACCAGACGTTCCCAGTTCACCCTCACTACACGTTTGGGTTTACCAGGTCTGTCTGGCAGCCTCCCGCGCCATCTGATCCAACTCACCACCAGGTGGTGATCAGTTGACAGCTCTGCTCCTCTCTTCACCCGAGTGTCCAAAACATGCGGCCGCAGATCTGCTGATACAATTACAAAGTCGATCAGCGACCTTTGGCCTAAGGTGGTCCGGTACCAGGTACACTTGTGGACCACCCTATGTTCGAACATGGTGTTTGTTATGGCCAGTCCATGACTAGCACAGAAGTCCAATAACAAAACACCACTCTGGTTCAGATCGGGCAGGCCGTTCATCCCAATCACTCCCCTCCAGGTTTCTCCATCATTGCCCACGTGTGCGTTGAAGTCCCCCAGTAGAACTATGGAGTCCCGGATGGAACCCTTTCCAGAATACGGACGCAGCTCGCACTTTGTTCGTACAGGGACCGAATGGCACGTACCAACGGCCCCGGTACCCCATACTCCCGTAGTACCCCCCACATGATTCCCCGGGGGACACGGTCATAGGCCTTCTCCAAGTCCACAAAGCACATGTAGACTGGATGGGCAAACTCCCATGCGCCCCCCAACAACCCTGCGAGGGTAAAGAGCTGGTCCACTGTTCCACGGCCAGGACGGAAACCGCATTGTTCCTCCTGGAGCTGAGGTTCGACAATCGGCCGGAGCCTCCTTTCCAGCACCCTGGAACTTTCCCGGGGAGGCTGAGCAGTGTGTCCGGGGTTTAGCGGGTTTATACGGGGGTGTACGGGCGGGGTGCAGGGGGACACGGTCATAGGCCTTCTCCAAGTCCACAAAGCACATGTAGACTGGATGTGCAAACCCTGCGAGGGTAAAGAGCTGGTCCACTGTTCCACGGCCAGGACGGAAACCGCATTGTTCCTCCTGGAGCTGAGGTTCGACAATCGGCCGGAGCCTCCTTTCCAGCACCCTGGAATAAACTTTCCCGGGGAGGCTGAGCAGTGTGATACCCCGATAGTTGGAGCACACCCTCCGGTCCCCTTTTTTGAAAATGGGGACCACCACCCCGGTCTGCCATTCCACAGGTACTGTCCCCGACCTCCACGCTACATTGACTAGGCGTGTCAGCCACGACAGCCCGACAATGTCCAGAGCCTTCAGCATCTCAGGGCGAATCTCATCCACACCTGGCGCCTTGCCACTGAAGAGCTTTTTGACTACTTCAGTGACCTCTACCAAGGATATGGGTGAGACTTCCCCCGAGTCTTCAGACTCGGCCTCTTCCACAGAGGACGTACTGGTCGGGTTCAGGAGCTCCTCAAAGTGTTCTTTCCACCGCCCGACAATATCCTCAGTCTGGGTCAGCAGTTCTCCTCCCCGACTGAGCACAGCCTGAGCCAAGCCCTGCTTTCCCTGAGTCACCGGACAGTTTGCCAGAACCTCCTTGAGGCCAACCGAAAGTCCTGCTCCATGGCCTCCCCGAACTCCTCCCACACCCGGGTTTTTTGCTTCAGCAACTGCTGAAGCTGCGGTCCTTTCTGGGCCTCCGGTACCCTGTCTGCTGTTCAGGAGACCCCTGGGCCAACCAGGCCCGAAAGGCCTCCTTCAGCCCTGACGGCTTCCTTCACCGCTGGTGTCCACCAACGGGTTCTTGGGTTGCCGCCACGACAGGCACCGACAGCCTTCTGACCACAGCTCTGAGCTGCAGCCTCTACAATGGAGGCTCTGAACATGGCCCACTCAGGTTCCATGTCCCCAACCTCCCCGGGATGCACGAGAAGTTCTTCCGACGAGCGTGGAGTTAAAGACCCTACGGACAGGGCTTCCACCAGACGTTCCCAGTTCACCCTCACTACACGTTTGGGTTTACCAGGTCTGTCTGGCAGCCTCCGGCGCCATCTGATCCAACTCACCACCAGGTGGTGATCAGTTGACAGCTCTGCTCCCCTCTTCACCCGAGTGTCCAAAACATGCGGCCGCAGATCTGCTGATACGATTACAAAGTCGATCAGCGACCTTTGGCCTAAGGTGGTCCGGTACCAGGGACACTTGTGAACCACCCTATGTTCGAACATGGTGTTTGTTATGGCCAGTCCATGACTAGCACAGAAGTCCAATAACAAAACACCACTCAGATCGGGCAGGCCGTTCATCCCAATCACTCCCCTCCAGGTTTCTCCATCATTGCCCACGTGTGCGTTGAAGTCCCCCAGTAGAACTATGGAGTCCCTGGATGGAACCCTTTCCAGGATGCCACCCAAGGACTCCAAGAAGGCCGGATACTCTGAGCTGCTGTGGGAAAGAGAGGGAGAGAGGCAGATAGAGAGAGAGGGGGGAGAGAGAGGTGGAGAAGGGAGAGAGAGAAATGGGGAGAGAGAGAGAGAGGAGGGGAGAGAGAGAGAGAGAGAGGGAGAGGAGAGATAGAGGAGAGTAGAGGAGATGGAGGATGAAGGACTCCAAGAAGGCCGGATACTCTGAGCTGCTGTTTGGTGCGTAGGCACACACAACAGTCAGAGCCTTCCCCCCAAGCTACTTGCTGTCGCATGGAGGCGACCCTCTCGTCCACCGGAGAGAACTCCAACACAGCGGCGCTCAGCCGGGGACTGAGTATCCCCACCCGGCCTGGCGCCTCACACCCTGGGCAACTCCGGAGAAGTAGAGGGTCCAGCCCCTCTCCAGGAGTTTGGTTCCAGACCCGGTGCTGTGCGTGGAGGTGAGCCCAACCATATCTAGTTGGTACCGCTCCACCTCCCGCACCAGCTCCGGCTCCTTCCCCGCCAGTGAGGGTGACGTTCCACGTCCCTAGAACCAGTCGGCGATGACGGGGATCCACACGCCCCAGGACCCCGCTTTTGCCCTACCGCCCCGCTACTACAACTCGCACCCCCGACCCCAATGGACCTCTCCTGCACGGTGGCTGGAGCCCACAGGGAGGTGACTCCAGCGTAGTCTTTTCGGGCTTGGCCCGGCCGGGCACCGTGGGATCCAGGTCCGGCCACCAGACGCTCGCCGACGAGCTCCCCTCCCAAGTCTGGCTCCAGAAGGGTGCCCCGGTTTCCCTTGTCCGGGCGAGGTGACTGTGTTCTTTGGGAGTCTTTTCATGGGGTCTTTGAATCGCTCTTAGTCTGGCCCCTCCCCTGAGACCACTTTGCCTTGGGAGACCCTACCAGGGGCTAATGCCCCGGACAACACAGCTCCCAGGGTCACGGGGGCGCCCAAACCCCCCCACCACGATAAGGTGGCGATTCTTTGGGGGAGATGTACAAATTTAACAGATGTACAAATTTGTACAAATTTACAGTCAAATATACAAATATGTAGGCAAGATACGATATTCCGACGGCGAAAACTATTTGGCATAATTGAAGTGTAATATTATTGCACATGATGATGAGAGGAGATTAGAGGTAGTGTTATAGATAATATATATAGATAACATGATAATCATGATAATAATAATACTAATAATATAGCACATGATAGAGTATTGCACATGATGTTGGACAGTAATATTAATATTGCACGTAATACTGAGGAAAGTGCACATGATGTTGAGGTAATATTGCACATTATATTGCTGTGTTCATTGTCTTGTATTTCAACTGTCCTTCCCACAGAGGAGGGAGGAGTTAGTGTTTGATGACCACAGCAGAAAGGACCTCCTATGGCATTCTGTGGTGCACCTCGGTAATCTCAGTCTATGGCTGAAGGTGCTCTGGTGTGACTCCAGTGTGGAGTGCAGGGGATGGGAGGCGTTGTCCATAATACTGAGTAGTTTACTCAGCATCCTCGTCTCTGAGACCGCCACCAAAGACTCAAATTCCACTCCCAGGACAGAACCCACTTTCCTGATGAGCTTATTGAGTCTGTTATCGTCGCTGCCTTCACCCTGCTGCCCCAGCACACAACAGCGTAGAAGATGACGCTGGCCACCACAGAGTGATAGAACATCTGCAGCATGGTTTTGCAGACGTTGAAAGATCTGAGTCTCCGTAGGAAATACAAGCGACTCTGACCTTTCTTACACAGGGCCTCTGTGTTTTTAGTCCAGTCCATTTTATTGTCTATGTGAACACCCAGGTACTTTTATTCATCGACAATGTCCACCTCGGTCCTCCTGATGCTGACCGGTTTCTGGTGAGTCGGTTGCTTCCTGAAATCCACCACCAACTCCTTCGTCTTAGAGATGTTGAGTTGCAGGTTATTTAGTCCACACCACTCCACAAAACTGTCCACCACACTCCTGTACTCGGACTCCTGCCCCTTTCTGATACAGCCCACAATGGCAGAGTCATGGCAGGACTGTGAACTGTATCTGAAGTCTGAGGTGTAGAGTGTTAACAGGAAGGGGGACAGGACTGTCCCCTGAGGCGCTCCCGTGTTGATCACTATCGTGTCCAAAATGTTGCTCTCGCAACGCTGCCTGCCTCCTCCAGGTGAGAATAGGCCCTGTGCAGCAGGTGGATGATAGCACCTTCCACTCCAATGCGGGGCAGGTAGGCGAACTGCAGAGGGTCCAGTGATGGTTCGACTAGCGCACGGATGTGCTTCAGGATTAGCCTCTCCAGCGACTTCATGACATGTGAGGTCAAGGCCACCGGTCTGTAGTCACTGTGGCTGCTTGCGTGTCTCTTCTTGGGGACAGGAACCAGGCATGATGTTTTCCACAGGACAGGGACTACCGTTGGGCTCAGGCTCAGGTTGAAGATGTGCCGGAAGACGCCGCACAGCTGAGTCACACACACCTTGAGCACTCTGGGGCTGAGGCCGTCAGGCCCCGCAGCCTTGCCTGGGCGTAGTCTGCCGAGTTCACTTTTCACATCCTACGCCTTGATGGTGATTGGCCCTGGAGAGAGGAGACGGAGGAGAGGAGAGGAGAGGGGAGAGCAAACTGGGAGGGGAGAGGGGAGGAGAGGGGGGAGGGGAGAGAGAGGAGAGCGTCACAGAAGAGCTGGGGGGAGGGTGGAGAGGAGCCACATCGTCAAACCTGTTAAAGAACAGGTTTAACTCGTTGGCCTCATCCAGGTTTCCCTCCCTCCCCTGGATGGTCTTGGCTCCATGGCCCGTGATGGTTCTCATGCCACTCCACACCTCCCTGAGGTTCTTCTGTTGGAGCTTCCTCTCAAGCTTTCTTCTGTAGCACTCCTTGCCCTCTGAGATCTTTTCCTTCGGTTCTCTCTGCACCGTCTTCATCTCCTCCTTGTCTCCACTCCTGAAGGCCGCTTTCTTCCTGTTCAGTGATGCCTTGATGTTTTTAGTCACCCAGGATTTGTTGTTGGGGAAGCAGTGCACAGTCTTGGTCGGGATCACACAGTCCGTGCAGAAATGTACATCGTCCGTTATGCAGCCTGTGAGTCCATCTCCTGCCCATGTCCATTACAAAGAACATCCCAGTCTGTCAGCTCAAAACAGTCTCCTCTGCATCCTGAGACCACCTCCGTACAGTTCTGGTGACCACTGGTTTCCTCTGGACCGTAGGTTTATAGAGGGGCCTCAGGTAGACCAGGTTGTGATCTGATCTGCCCAGAGGGGGGAGAGCTGTGGAGCTGTATGCCTCCTTAACATTGGCATACAGCAGGTCCAGTGTTTTATTTTCCCTGGTTTTGCAGTCCACAAACTGTTTGAATGTGGGCCGGGTTGATGTCAGAGTGACATGGTTCAAATCATCCGATATTGATATAAACGCGCTTGAGTGCAGTGTCTGCAGACGCGCTGTCACGGAGTTGATAACGTCAGCAGCCCACGACGAGGAACGTAAACAACAATAACAATGGTCTGGGTAAACTCTCTGGGCAGGTAATATGGACGGAGACTCACTGCCAGCAGTTCGATGTCCGGGCTGCACACACGTTCCTTCACTGTAATGTGTCCAGGGTCGCACCATCTGTTGTTCACGTAAACAGCGACTGCGCCTCCTTTCTTCTTGCCGCTCTCGCTGCAACTCCTGTCCACCCGCACCAGCTGAAAACCGGCTAAGTCCACTACAGTGTCCAGAACATTGTCATGCAGCCATGTCTCCATGAAGCACATAACAGAGCCCTCTCGTAACACACTCACTCCTTGTGAGTGATGTTAACTCGTCCATCTTGTTCACCAGAGATCGTACGTTCCCCATGATGAGACGGGAGATACGGTCGAAATCTTCTCTTCCTTAGCCGTCCTCTCCTCCCGGCCCTGCAGCCCCGGTATCTCCTCCTCAGCTCCCAGGGGATGTCGGGTCTCCCGCCGGCCCCACCACACAGTCGGTGGTTCAGCAGCTGACCTCTTGTGTAAACAATGGAGCCCCGCGGTGCGTCCACGTCCGCCATGCCGGGCGTCAGGCACAGTAAATGTACTATAAAAATAGCGACAGAGTAAGAACTCGCTGAGCCATCTTGTGCGGCTGTACAAATATATCTTACTAATTAAATAACAAGAATTCTAAAACAATAAAGATAAAGATAGAAAAAAAAGTACAAGATCGCGAGGAGCAACTCTGGCAGGCAGCCACCCGGGACGGCGCCGGAAGTATATAACATATTAGAAAAGGAAAAATGTAAAACCTTTGAATTCACATGCCTAAATATAGAATATTTATGAGAATGAGTCTTGCACATGTGTGTGTGTGTGTGTGTGTAAGTTCTTAGGTTTTTGTTCAACTCTTGCCCAACTTGAAATGGCCTGGTACATGAACCCCAAAGGACGCACGGGACAACTCAGCTCAATATTTATTTTTTCCTTATTATTACAACAGGTGGAATTGCTGAAACAATCCCAACTAATGACTGAAAGACTGTTTAAATGAATGCAAACAGTATGCAGCATTGGTGTTTTAAGAAAGCACATCAAACATCAATATTAATTGAACAATCAACTAAGTACACTAACAAAAAGCCAAACTCATATGCATGCAGCAAACTGATATGCATGCTGCCTGTATGCTGTGTGCTGCTTGGTTATTCCTGTACAATTCATCAAACAATACATCCTACCATCAATGACTATAGCAGTACTCCCAATACCAAATAATCATCACAATAAAAGTCTTGTTACAGTACCAGTGGCTTCTTTGGTTGGACCATGAGTTGAATCCTTGTTTGCCTCTCTCTCTCTGTTGAGATGTTTGTTGAGAAAGACCTTCCATTTGCAGGTGTTTGAACTTAATGAGTAATGAGCAGCCTGCACTGGCCTGCTGGTGGTGCATTATGGGACTTGCAGTCTTTTAGGCAAAGTCAAGTGAGCTGATGTGAGAGCTGAGAACTGAGGCCAGAGCTTCACAGCATCTCTCTGACAGATGACAGCCATTCAGCCTTCACACAAAATAAACAGGAACACATTTGGAACTGGGATTAAGTGTTTGATTAGAAATGTGAGTTTAGCTAATGTTAATATCTGTGATCAATAAACGATAATGAATGTATTAAGTGGAAATGTTGCATATTGCAATGTTGTTTTGTATTAAATGTACATTCTCGTATTATGTATATTGTGTTGTGTGTATTGTTATATATGTTATTCGTGTCATGATCCACAGTTTCCACCATATATCATTCAACTATCCACTCATCAGCCAAATCACCTCCCCCTGTCCCTTTATCAATTACCCAATCTATTTAAGATTATATCTTAGCTCGGGCATGCAAGACTCTCCAGCAATTCTGGGATAGATCACCCGTTACCTGTCCCCGACCTGCATGCTTTGTCTGACTCCCGAAGCACGCCAAAGCCTTCTGTCCCCCACCTTGATTTCTGTCCACCCATACCTGTGGCTTTGGTTTGTCGAACCTTCGACTCAGCTTCCTGATCCGCCTGTCCCCGACTATCCACCTGCTAGTTCGCTGTACCTCCACCCAGCTGATCACCCACCCGGCTCTGGACCTGCTACCACCACCACCGCCTCTTCTCTGCCAGTACTGCTGTCTACATATGAGGGATTGTGTGTGAGTGTTTTCTCTCTTCCCCCAGCCCTCCCTCTCACCTGTGTCCCCGCTCCAGTGTCACCTGTGTCCCCGCTCCATCGTCACCTGTCTCCCTGCTCCAGCATCACCTGTGTCCCTGCTCCAGTGTCACCTGTGTCCCTGCTCCAGCGTCACCTGTGTCCCTGCTCCAGCTTCACCTGTGTCCCTGCTCCAGCGTCACCTGTGTCCCTGCTCCAGCGTCACCTGTGTCCCCGCTCCAGCGTCACCTGTGTCCCTGCTCCAGCGTCACCTATGTCCCCTCTCCAGTGTCACCTGTCTGTCCGCTCCAGTGCTACCTGTGTCCCTGCTCCAGCGTCACCTATGTCCCCTCTCCAGTGTCACCTGTCTGTCCGCTCCAGTGCCACCTGTGTCCCTGCTCCAGCGTCACCTGTGCCCCCGCTCAAGTGTCACCTGTGTCCCTGCTCCAGCGTCACCTGTGTCCCTGCTGCAGCGTCACCTGTGCCCCCGCTCAAGCGTCACCTGTGTCCCTGCTCCAGCATCACCTGTGTCCTGCTCCCACATCACCTGTGTCCCTGCTCCAGCGTCACCTGTCTCCCCACTCAAGCATCACCTGTGTCCCTGCTCCAGCATCACCTATGTCCCTGCTCCAGTGTCACCTGTGTCCCCTCTCCAGTGTCACCTGTCTGTCTGCTCCAGTGCCACCTGTGTCCCCGCTCCAGCTCCACCTGTGTCCTTGCTCCAGCGTCACCTGTGCCCCCGCTCAAACGCCACCTGTGTCCCTGCTCCAGCGTCACCTGTGCCCCCGCTCAAGCGTCACCTGTGTCCCTGCTCCAGCGTCACCTGTGCCCCCGCTCCAGCATCAACTGTGTCCCTGCTCCCACATCACCTGTGTCCCTGCTCCAGCGCCACCTGTGTCCCCGCCTCACCTGTGTTCATGAACTGCCCTGTATCATACTGAAACTTTGAGTAAACATTGTTTCCAAACGTCCCGTGTTGTGCTGCATTTGGGCCCTAAACACAACCATTACAATTAGTGCACCTACAGAGATGTTCAATATATTATAACTTATAATATATTATGTTCTAGCATTATACATATTGTGCGGTGTATATTGTAATACATGTTATTAGTGAACCTACAGAGATGTTTATATTATTATTACTTTATATTATATTGTTATGTATATTGTGTTGTGTGTATTGTAATACATGTTATTAGTGAACCTACAGAGATGTTTTGGAGGCTTTGACCACCGGCAGCAGCCTCAGAAGACCCTCCTCTGAAGCAGAGTATTTCTTCAGGTCAAACACGTCCAGATCCTCTTCTGATGACAGTAAGATGAAGACCAGAGCTGACCACTGAGCAGGGGAGAGATTTCTGGAGAGACTTCCTGATGTCAGGTACTGTTGGATCTCCTCCACTAGAGAACGGTCGTCA
>PIJE02001503.1:0-12166 GCA_002895965.2 Coryphaenoides rupestris | reverse complement strand
TGTGAAAGTAAAAAGCCCTTTCTACAGACTACTATATTGTTTTGCGTGGCCCCCCCCAGCCCCATCCCCCGCCACCCCAGCGCCCCCTTCGAAGTCTGCCAGATGCAGAAAAGACGGGTTCGAAAAAGCGCCAAATTAACAATCCGTCAAGTTCACGTTGCGATCGACCTATAACACATGTTTGTTTCCGTTTTTTCTGAGGAAAGGTTCTGGCCTGAACCCATTCCCATTCTGGGATAGGGGGGGGGTGTGGGGAACGTCTTGTTTATTTTTTTCTTTAAGTCAATCGTTCAATCGTTTGGACGAGCGCGAGATGCGCGACTGTGAATTGCAAATAATGTTGAGGGGGAACTTGTGATTGTGGAAAGATTTGAACGTTTAGGGTTGGGGGCGCAAAGAAGAATGTTTTCAGCTATCGGTGGCCTAGCTGAAGAGGTGTTGTTGTGTTGTGAAGGAGTGGACTTGAAGCCGGTAACATGTGACAAATTCATTTGCCGACAAAAAACCTTCAAACGTAAGTAAAGTAAATCACAGCACTAAAGTTCCCTCGCTTTTCATCATTTGATACATTCATGCATGTGGTTACATGGATAATCTTAGCCATTCACTTGTACCGTCATGTTTGTTTGAGTTCAACAAACAACCTATTTACGGATGGTGGCACCGTTGTCCGGCTGCTTGTTGTCTGGTTGCTTTAGCATGAAAAGATGCTAGTGTTGCAAATTACACGCCAATCATAGGCGTGCGTTTTCATTGCCAGTTAGCCTTTATTTTGATGTGCAAAACCAGACATGAAAAACAAAGTTCAAAGTCCCGACCTTTTTAAAAGTGTCTCGTTTCGATGTTGACTGGGGGGGGCGGGAGGGGGCGGGATGGGAGATGGCACCAAGGCAAGGACAGAGTTAGCAATTAGGACTGTGTGGGGTTACAGACAGGGACAAAAAAAGGGTGAATACGAGCGCGGACGGACGCCCTGCTAATTAGCGAGATGGTGAGCTGGAATGTGGCGTGGCGCTGGTGGCGCCAGGGCGTGCATCACACAACTCGTTCGATCCGCACTCCGTTTGTGTTTAACTCGAGGTTCAACTTTTGCGCCCCGGTCACTTCTGTCGGGGGAGGCGATTTATTAAATAGCGCTGAAAAAAGCGTACAACTTGACCCTTTTTTGAAAAGAATTAGACGTCGGACCTTTTTTTCCACGCTTTGCGTTGTCGCCGTTGAGGAAACCCCGCACATTGATATATCTGACCATTTTATCTTCTAGCTCTTGTGTCTTTCCTGCATGCAGCGAGTCAAACGAGCGCGAGAGCAGGAGAATGTTTGAGAGAGAGAGACCAGTGGAAGGGTGGTGTGTGTGTGTGTGTGTGTGTGTGTGTGTCCAGCTGGGTGCTACTAGCCTGGTCACACCTGTCAAATGCTCGGCGCCCTAACTTTCATGGCAGTAAGAAAGCCAATTCAGCGGATAGTTGAGATACGTATGTCGATAATGACGCGGGCTTTGTCTATCTGTCAGAACGGCGACGAGAGAGAACATCGGGTCAGAGATTTTTTTTCTTTTTCCTTGCTTCGTCGTGCTTCTAAATTTCGTATTTGTTCGTTCTGTGGTTCTGCTTCCTTTCCTGTGACCAGACTCAGGAATTGTTCTTTTTTTTTGTTTTTGTTTTTGCCCTGGGTTTAGTTTGCAGTCTCTTGGTTTTGTGACTGCGCAGTTTCACGTTCTTTGCTTTGATAGTGGGAACAATTATTTGAGCTTATTTCCGGATACTAGAAATCATCGCCGACACTCACCACATACAATCATATGTATTCTAAATAAGAAACACATAACGGAGGAAATAAGTTTACGCAGGCAGGCCCGGTCATCTGGATGAGGACCAGGCTGGTGCTCGTAGAGGATGTTGGAGGGCGCTACATCTATATCCACAATTGCCCCTGCAGGACGAAGACTGCCGACTCTGTCCGTGTGAAAGCGCTCAGTTTTTCGACGAGATTCCCATTGCACTCAGCACAAGAGTCGGGTTGCGAGGACGAATTCCACCAACCTGCCTCTCCATCCCTTGTCTCGATTCATGGATGGAATATCCTCACCTCTTCCACTTTACGGGCAGGTGTTGAGTGAGCGTTCTTGGCGCATACTGGAAGTAATCATGATCCTCCCTACTATCCTGTATCCCATACCAACTTCATAACCCCCCCCAAAAACCAACTAACAATGAATTACATAGATCCCCTCCCGTATGTCATTGAGAAGCTGTCCGTGTAATCTGTGGGTGAGCTTAGCTAGCTTGACGGGATTGGTTTGATCGGTGAGTGCAAGATGAATTCCACTGAACCAAGAGATTGCTTCTTAGTTTTGGTCAGAAATGTCCCAGGAGGAGCCCGGTCTAAAATCTAAAACGGGCTCCTTATACACGAGGTGGCCAAGTCAGCGGACTACAAACAGATCCTCACGTGTTGCTCTTGCACTGTTAGTGACGGAAGGCATGTGGCGTTTGTTGACAAATTGAACTCAAATTGTAGCTGTAAAAAATCTTCACCTACAGGGCATTTCCTTTAAGGAAACCACAAGACCAGCTTAAGAGCAGCAGCCATGTCTGTATATGGGAAATGTTCTGAAATTGGACAAAACCAAGTGATATTGACTCGTCCAGTAATTGGCCCGGAGAGGAGAATTCCTCCGTTCAGCTCCCGCAGAATTTGACATGAAAAACAATTTTCAATACCAAAGAAATTAGAAAGTGCCGCGTAATATTCAGGTTTTTACCATCTAGTAAGATTTTATCTAAAGCAAGTTCCAAAGTGAATGTAGATTGTGTGTGTTTGTGCTGTGTGTGTGTGTGTTGCATGTGTAGCTGTTTGTGCGTTTGTTGGTGTGTGCATGTGTCTCATGCGTGGCCTCAGTGTGCATGTGCTTGGTGTGTGTGTGTTGTGTGTGTATATGTGCATGGTGGCATATATGTCTTGTCAGCGATGGCGTTGCATCTTGTGTTGTGTGTGTGTGTTCGCATGTGTTGATGCATGTTATGCATGTGTGTGTGTGTTGTACGCATATATGTGTGTGCAGTTGTTTGGGTGGCAGGAGTTCAGGAGGACATAGCAGTGCGGTCAATGTACGAAGTGCTGTATGAAATGGGTTATGGCGAGCAAAATTGTAAGTGCTTTTAGTCGTGGCCACAGGTTAGGGAGGCAGGCTTATATTGAAAGCGGTCGCTTTTTATGCAGGACACGGGGGAATCACACCGAAGTAGCTTTTGGCGGATTGTCGATCGCCCTCGCCAAATGACACACATCATAAACAGGCTTTATTCCCTGTTCTTGTTCTTATTTTTCTTGTTCTTCTGGCGGGGGCTGAAACATTAATGGAAAAATATTCGCAATATCAAAAAATTGCAGGAACTTGCAATCTTTTTGATATCAAACAGTAAAAATGTGTAGGCCTAAATATAAAATATAAATGACGTATTACCACTGAGAACTGTTTTGTCTGTTTTTCATGTTTTCACTGGGTGGTTGTTATAGAAAAGTGCCGTTGTTCTTTTGGGTTTTCTACTTACGTCATGCGTCATTTTTTTCTTCCTAGATGTTGAAGAACACAGAAACTGCACTCATCACTTGTCATTTTGTTCCTTCTTTCACAAAAACATAGATTTTAGCGATATGCAAAAAATGCTGTAGTGCTGCAGAGATGCCCTGGCCGACACAATGTTTCACCATCCATCCATCCATCCATCCATCCATCCATTTGCGTCCGCTTATCCGGGGCCTGGTCGCGGTGGCAGCCGGCTAAGCAGGGCCCCCCAGGCTTCCTTCTCCCCAGCCACACTCTCTAGTTCCTCCTGGGGGATCCCGAGGCATTCCCAGGCCAGACGATATATATAATCTCTCCAGCGGGTTCTGGGTCTGCCCCGGGGTCTCCTCCCAGTTGGACGTGCCCGGAAAACCTCCAAAGGGAGGCGCCCGGGGGGCATCCTAATCAGATGCCCGAACCACCTCAGCTGACTCCTTTCGATGCGGAGGAGCAGAGGCTCTACTCCGAGCTCCCTCCGGATGTCTGAGCTCCTCACCCTATCTCTAAGGCTGAGCCCAGCCACCCTGCGGAGGAAACTCATTTCGGCCGCTTGTATCCGCGATCTCATTCTTTCGGTCACTACCCAAAGCTCGTGACCATAGGTGAGGGTTGGAACGTAGATGGACCTGGAAATCAAAAGCTTCGCCTTCCGGCTCAGCTCCCTCTTCACCACAATGGACCGGTACAGCGCCCGCATCACTGCAGACGCTGCACCAATCCGTCTGTCCATCTCCCGCTCCATTTTGCCCTCACTCGTGAACAAGACCCGAGATACTTGAACTCCTTCGCTTGAGGCAGCAACTCACTCCCAACCCGGAGGGAACACAGCCTCAGACTTGGAGGTGCTGACTCTCATCCCGACCGCTTCACACTCGACTGCAAACCGCCCCAGTGCATGCTGGAGGTCACGGTCTGATGTAGCCAACAGAACCACATAATCTGCAAAGAGCAGAGATGCAATTCTGAGGTCCCCAAACCGGACACTCTCCTCACCTCGGCTGCGCCTTGAGATTCTGTCCGTGAAGATCACGAACAGAACTGGTGACAAGGGACAACCTTGGCGGAGTCCAACACCCACTGAGAACGTGCTTGACTTTGTGCTGAGAATACAGACACAGCTCGCACTTTGTTCGTACAGGGACCGAATGGCCCCGTACCAATGGGCCCCGGGGGACACGGTCATATGCCTTCTCCCAAGTCCACAAAGCACATGTAGACTGGATGTGCAAACTCCCATGCGCCCCCCAACAACCCTGCGAGGGTAAAGAGCTGGTCCACTGTTCCACGGCCGGGACGGAATCCGCATTGTTCCTCCTGAAGCTGAGGTTCGACAATCGGCAGGAGCCTCCTCTCCAGCACCCTGGAATAAACTTTCCCGGGGAGGCTGAGCAGTGTGATACCCCGATAGTTGGAGCACACCCTCCGGTCCCCCTTTTTTTGAAAATGGGGACCACCACCCCGGTCTGCCATTCCACAGGTACTGTCCCCAGACCTCCACGCTACATTGACTAGGCGTGTCAGCCACGACAGCCCGACAATGTCCAGAGCCTTCAGCATCTCAGGGCGAATCTCATCCACACCTGAAGAGCTTTTTGACTACTTCAGTGACCTCCTACCAAGGATATGGGTGAGACTTCCCCCGAGTCTTCAGACTCTGCCTGTTCCACAGAGGACATACTGGTCGGATTCAGGAGCTCCTCAAAGTGTTCTTTCCACCGCCCGACAATATCCTCAGTCTGGGTCAGCAGTTCTCCTCCCCGACTGAGCACAGCCTGAGCCAAGCCCTGCTTTCCCTTCCTGAGTCGCCGGACAGTTTGCCAGAACTTCCTTGAGGCCAACCGAAAGTCCTGCTCCATGGCCTCCCCGAACTCCTCCCACACCCGGGTTTTTGCTTCAGCAACCGCTGAAGCTGAGGTCCTTTTGGCCTCCCGGTACCTGTCTGCTGTTTCAGTAGACCCCTGGGCCAACCAGGCCCGAAAGGCCTCCTTCTTCAGCATGACGGCTTCCTTCACCGCTGGTGTCCACCAAAGGGTTCTTGGGTTGCCGCCACGACAGGCACCGACAGCCTTTTGACCACAGCTCCAAGCTGCAGCCTCCACAATGGAGGCTCTGAACATGGCCCACTCAGGTTCCATGTCCCCAACCTCCCCCGGGATGCACGAGAAGTTCTTCCGGAGGTGGGAGTTAAAGACCCTATGGACAGGGGCTTCCACCAGACGTTCCCAGTTCACCCTCACTACACGTTTAGGTTTACCAGGTCTGTCTGGCAGCCTCCCGCGCCATCTGATCCAACTCACCACCAGGTGGTGATCAGTTGACAGCTCTGCTCCTCTCTTCACCCGAGTGGTCCAAAACATGCGGCCGCAGATCTGCTGATACGATTACAAAGTCGATCAGCGACCTTTGGCCTAAGGTGGTCCGGTACCAGGTACACTTGTGGACCACCCTATGTTCGAACATGGTGTTTGTTATGGCCAGTCCATGACTAGCACAGAAGTCCAATAACAAAACACCACTCTGGTTCAGATCGGGCAGGCCGTTCATCCCAATCACTCCCCTCCAGGTTTCTCCATCATTGCCCACGTGTGCGTTTGAAGTCCCCCAGTAGAACTATGGAGTCCCCGGATGGGACCCTTTCCAGGATGCCACCCAATGACTCCAAGAAGGCCGGATACTCTGAGCTGCTGTTTGGTGCGTAGGCACACACAACAGTCAGAGCCTTCCCCCCAGCGACTTGCAGTCGCATGGAGGCGACCATCTCGTCCACCGGAGAGAACTCCAACACAGCGGCGCTCAGCCGGGGACTTGCAAGTATCCCCACACCCGCCTGGCGCCTCACACCCTGGGCAACTCCGGAGAAGTAGAGGGTCCAGCCCCTCTCCAGGAGTTTGGTTCCAGACCCGGTGCTGTGTGTGGAGGTGAGCCCAACCATATCTAGTTGGTACCGCTCCACCTCCCGCACCAGCTCAGGCTCCTTCCCCGCCAGTGAGGTGACGTTCCACGTCCCTAGAACCAGTCGGCGATGACGGGGATCCGCACGCCCAGGACCCCGCTTTTGCCTACCGCCCGGTATACAACGCACCCGACCCCAATGACTCTCCCTGCAGGTGGTGAGCCCACAGGGAGGTGACTCCACGTAGTCTTTTCGGGCTTGGCCTGAAAAGAATATCAAATATCACAATTGAAGGGTAATAATCAAATATCCACACTATTTACAGTCTTTTTTTGGAATGAAAAATATGAACAAATAAGAGTAAAATAAGCAGCAAGCAAAAATAGCAAATTGCAAAAGGCAGATAAACAAGGAGGCATATCAACAACAAGGCAATATAATTTTTTTTTTATCAAGTTATGTGCATGGGAGTGGCAGTGGGGGTGGGAGCCCTAGTGAGGTTAGAGTTCACAGTCCTGATGGCCTGCGGAAATAAACTGCGTTTTAGCCTTCCTGTTCTAGCAGCGTGACTATGGAGACGCTTGCCTGAATGCAGAAGTTGGAACAGTTTGTTGTCAGGGTGGTGAGGATCCTTCCATGATCCTGCAGGCTCTGGTTCGACACCTCCTGGAGTACAGGTCCTGCAGGGTGGCGAGGATCCTTCCTGATCCTGCAGGCTCTGGTTTGACCACCTCATGGAGTACAGGTCCTGCAGGGTGGGGAGTGTAGTGCCAATAGTGCTCTCAGCTGAACGCACCACCCTCTGCAGAGCCCTCCTGTCCTGAGAGGAGCTGTTGCTGAACCAGGCATTGTGACAAATGTGACAACATGATAGTTTTGTCAAGTAAAAATTGTCTAAATTGTCATTATTGTCACTATTATCCTCTCTCCTAAGGATAACTGACAAAACTAAAACACACCCTCACCAGCCTGTCTGGGTACGCTTGGTCAACACACCACACACGCGCGCCGCATGCACCATTCATCAATATTTTACCGCTCCATCGCTCGGCAACGCATGGTGATGCGTGACAACAGCTGCCAGAACTCTTTCCAACATATTGTACCCAGGGTTTTCCCCTGTGGTGTGTTGTGTGTGACTGTTGTGTGGTGCATTTTTAGCATATCGCTAAAATCTATGTTTTTGTGAAAGAAGGAACAAAATGACAAGTGATGAGTGCAGTTTCTGTGTTCTTCAACATCTAGGAAGAAAAAAACATGACGCAAGTAGAACCCAAAAGACAACGGACACTTCTTATAACAACCACCAGTTGAAAACATGACAAAACACGTTCTCAGTGGGTAAAGTACGTCATTTATAATTTATATTTAGGCCTACACATTTTACTGTTATCAAAAAATTGCAGTTCCTGCAATTTGGATATTGCAATATTTTTCCATTAATGTTTCAGCCCTCGCCAGATAAGAACAAGAAATAGAACAAGAACAAGGAATAAAGCCTGTTTACTGGATTGTGTCATGGCGAGGGCGATCGACATCCCGCCAAAAGCTACTCGGTGTGATTCCCCCCGTGTCCTCAGTAAAAAGGACCGCTTCAATATAGCTGCCTCCCTAACCTGTGGCCACGACTAAAAGCAATTAACAATTATTGCCTCGCACATACCCATTCATACACACATTCGTACATCGACCGCACTGCTATGTCCTCCTGAACTACCTGCCACCCCCAACACACACATGCACACACGCACACACATATATGCGTACACACACACACACACATGCATACACATGCACACACATGCACACACACACACACACAAATGCACGCACATCGCTGACACAGACATATATGCACACGCATGCACATATACACACACACACACACACACACAAGCACATGCACACTGAGGCACGCATGCAGACACATGCACACACACAAACGCACAAACATGCTTACACATGCACACACACACACACACACACACAATCTATCATTCACTTGGAAGCTGCTTTAGATAAAATCTTACTAGATGGTAAAAACACTGAATATTACGCGGCACTTTCTAATTTCTTTGATTGAAAATCTGTTTTTCATTCAAATGTCTGCGGAGCTGACGGAGGAATTCTCTCTCCAGGGCCAATTAGGACAAGTCAATATCACTGTTGTCCAATTTCAGACATTTCCCATATCAACATGGCTGCTGCCTTTAAGTGTCTTGTGGTTTCCTTCAAGGAAATGATGTAGGTGAGATTTTACAGCTCCAATTTGAGTTCAATTTGTCACAAACGCCACAGCCTTCCGTCAGCTAACAGTGAAGAGCACAGTGAGGATCTGTTTGTAGTCCGCTGACTTGGCCCACCTATGTAAGGAGTCCGTTTAGATTTTAGACCGCTCCTCCTGGGACATTTCTGACCAATAAGAGCATCTCTTGGTTCAGTGGAATTCATCTTGCACTCACCGATCACCAATCCCGTCATAGCTAGCTAAGCTCCGCCCACAGATACAGGAACACTTCTCAATGACATAGGGAGGGAGATTATTAATATTGTTAAGGTTGTTTGGGGGGGGTTATGAAGTTGTGTGGGATAAGGATATAGGGAGGGATATGATACTTCCAGTATGCGCCAGAACGCTCACCAAACACCTGGCCCGTAAAGTGGAGAGGTGAGGAATTAATCCATCCATGAATCAGAGACCAGGGGATGAGAGGCAGGTTGTGGAATTCGTCTCGCAACCCGACTCTTGCGCTGAGTGCAATGGGATCTCGTCCGAAAAACTGAGCTTCTTTGACAGGACAGAGTCGCAGTCTTCGTCCTGCAAGGGGCAATTGGTGGATATTAGATAGGCCAGCGCCCCCTACTGGCCCTCCAACATCTCTACGAGCACCAGCTGGTCTCTCATCCAAGGATGGACCCGGGCCTGCCCTGCGTAGCTTATTTCCTGTTATTGTGTTTCTTATTTAGAATACATATGATTGTATGTGTAATGTCGGCGATATTTCTAGTATCCGTAAATAAGCTCAATAATGTTCCACTATCAAAGCAAGACGTGAAACTGCAGCACAAAACCAAAAACTGCAAACTAAACCAGGGAAAAACAAAACAAAAAAAAAGAACAATTCTGATCTGTCACAGAAGAACAAACACAAACGAAAATACAAGATTTAGAAGCACGACGAAGCGAGGGAAAAGAGAAAAAAATCTCTGACCCGATGTTTCTCTCTCGTCGCCGTCTGACAGATAGACAAAGCCCGCGTCATTATCACAACGTATCCACTCCGCTGAAATTGGCTTCTTCTGCCCGTGAAATTAATGACGAGCATTTGCACAGTGAAGCAAGTAGCACCCAGTGGACACACACACACACCACACACACACACACACACACACACCCTTCGACTCTCTCTCTCAGTCTCTCTCGCTCTCTCTCTCTCTCTCCGCTCTTTCTCCTGCATGAGAAAAAATGAATAAAATGTAGAAACAATTCGGGTTCCTCAACGGCGACACGCAAGAGGTGGAAAAAGGTCCGACGTCTTATTTCTTTTCAAAAAGGTCAATTGTACGTTTTTCAGCGCTATTTAAAATCGCCTCCCCCGACAGAAGTGACCGGGGCGCAAAAGTTTGAACTCGAGTTAAACACAAACGAGAGTACGGATAAGGAGTTGTGTGATGCACCGCCCTGCGCCACCGCGCCACGCCACATTCCATTACTCACCCAATCTCGCTAATTAGCAAGGGCGTCCCGTCCCGCGCTCGTATTCAACCCTTTTTGTCCCTGTCTGTACCCCACAAGTCCTAAATTGCTCAACTCTGCCTTGCCTTGGTGCCATCCCCACTCCCCCCCCTCCAGTTCAACATGAAGCGAACACCTTTTAAGGTCGCGGGACTTTGAACTTTGTTTTCATGCTGGTTTTGCACATCAAAAAGGCTAACTGGCATGAAACGCACGCTAGTATTGCCTGTAATTTGCAAACTAGCATCTTTTCATGCTAACAGCACCCAACAACAGCACCGGACAAGCGTGCACATCGTAAATAGGTGTTTGTTGACCAAACAAACATGACGGTACAATGATGGCTAAATTATCCATGTAACCACATGCATGATGTACTCAAATGATGAAAAAGCGAGGGAACTTTAGTGCTGTGATTTACTTTTACTTACGTTTGAGGTTTTTGTCGCAAATGATTTTGTCACATGTTACCGCTTTCAAAGTCACCTCGCTACACAACAACAACAACAACCTCTTAGCTAGCCACCGATACGCTGAAAACATTTTCTTTCGCGCCCCCCAACCCCAACGTTCAAATCTTCCACCAACACAAGTTCCCCCTCAACATTATTTTGCAATTTCACAGTCGCCGCATCCTAGCGCCGTCCAACACGATTACGATTGACTTAAAGAAAAAGAAAAACAAGACAGTTCCCCCCACACCCCCCCTCTATCCCAGAATGGGAATGGGTTCAGCCAGACCTTTCTCAGAAAAAACGAAAAACAAAATGTGTTGATAGGTGATCGCAACGTGAACCTTGAGGATTGTTATTTGGCAGCTTTTTCGAACCCGGTACCTTTTCTTCGTCTGGCAGACTTCGAAGGGGGCGCTGGGGTGGCGGGGGATGGGGCGTGGGGGGGTGGCCACGCAAAAACTAATATAGTAGTCCTGTAGAAAGGGCTTTTACTTTCACATCGTCCCGACCTCAAACGAAGCTTTACAGAACAAAATTATCATAAGTAACACAAAAAAAATATGTTGGGCATCACAGGAAATGCTGTTGGCTGTTGCCTAGCAACGTCTTCTAAGAGATAAGGGGGTAGATGGTGTGTGGGCGTGAGTGGACGTGTGTGTGTACTTGGCACAGTGGCGCACGTGTGTGTGTGTGTGTGTGTGTGGTGTGTGTGTGGTGTGTGTGTGTGTGTGCGTGAGTGTATGGGGGTGTGGGTTTGTGTGGCAATGTGCACAAATGTGTGTGTGTGTGTGTGTGTGTGTGTGTGTGTGTGTGTGTATGTGGGTGTGTGTGTGGCGATGTGCATGAGTGTGTGTGTGTGTGTATGTATGTGTGTGTGTGTGTGTGTGTGTGTGTGTGTGTGTATATGGGGGTGTGGGTTTGTGTGGCGATGTGTACGAGTGGGTGTGTGTGTGTGTGCATATGCGTGTCGTGTGCACTTAGAGTGAAGGCGAGTTCCTCTCAGGATTTCTCTAATTTAGCCTTTAAAATCAAATCTGTGCCCACGATGAGCTTTCAGTGGCTTTTAGAGTCTGTGGTTTTCATTAAGTTCACAACAGTAACTTAGGCCCCCATCAATGTCAAACTTCCCTTCCAGCCAAATGTATATTTCATATTGAAACATTTTGGGTCTAGAGTATCCTGCAGGACTGCACCAAACCAAACTAAAGTGTCACGATGTACAAGTTACGGATGGTTATAATTTGGCCTTGCCTGGGCCCCGCGCCCAGGCAAGGCCGCGGGGCCGGACGGCCTCAGCCCCAGAGTGTTCAAGGTGTGCGCGACTCAGCTGTGCGGCGTCTTCCAGCACATCTTCAAACTGAGCCTAAGCACGACGACCGTCCCTGTACTGTGGAAAACATCATGCCTGGTTCCTGTCCCCAAGAAGAGACACGCAAGCAGCCACAGTGACTACAGACCGGTGGCCTTGACCTCACATGTGATGAAGTTGCTGGGAGAGGCTAGTCCTGAAACAT
>PIJE02001502.1:107393-125657 GCA_002895965.2 Coryphaenoides rupestris | reverse complement strand
GATATAAATGCAATCCATTTACCATTTTACTATTAGGGTTACGGGTTTTATTAGATTTAGTTTACACACTTCTATACAGTAGTCTAAATGAATAGACCTGGTAACAATAGCCTGAGTATGATTTGTATATATTGTCTATGTTCAAGAAGTTTAGTTTATTAAGTACTTAACGAGAATGCATGTATAATCTTCATAGTACTATTCAACACATTTACATTTACATTTAGATTACTGTAATATACAGTAATGTTTTCTGCTCCACTTGTGTCTCAGCCAATAACACTAATATAATACAATATAATATGAACCCTTTGGCAAAGTGGGGAAATATATATATACGCTTCAAAACCATCAGCATGCAAATCGCTAGCATGCTAATTCCAAACCTCGTTTTCTAATCAACTTGTTTGCTCCTCGCACTAGCGCTAGCAGGCCGCGTTGTAACGCCGTTGTCAGTAGCGCTGCTAAGTGGCGCTGCATATGACAACAGGACAAGCAGAACGTATTTGATCACGTCTCTGAGGCCCCTGAGAGCCGCTCGTATAGGAGGAGGAGGAGGATAATTGAAAAGCTAAATGGGGGCGCAGGTCTCGCTCTATGCTCCGTCTCCACGTTTCCCTTCGTCGCCACGGTACCCGCTGTTGTTGAGACAACAAGCTCAACAATAAGCCACCGAGTCTTCTTGTGTCTCCTACCAGGAAGTGTTCCGGGGTTTCTTCAGTCATAGCATGCAGGCACTCTCACTGTACTGCACTGGTCACTTAGCATTTATCATTATACCATCTATTATATCCACTAGTTACCAATTACTATCCGATGCTAGTATACGAATATTAGTGTTTTTTGCACCAATAGAGTATTGCTACTTTACTTGTCACTTTTTACCGCACTTATTAGGTACTATATTACTAATTGTTCAGAGTTGTTTTAGAATTTATGTTTATAAGAATGCAGTTTAGAAGAATGCTTTTTACTGTACTTACTAGGTACTATTACTCATTGTTTAGAGAATTTATGTTGAGAGGAATACTGCAGGAGTGAATGGGGAGTAAGCATTCCATTGTACTCGTTACATACGGCAATAAAGAAATCTTGACGTTTACATATCACACCGCTGCCTTGTGGCCACATATAACAAACGTGATTGGCTATGAAGTCTGAAGGTTGTGATTGGTCGATTTCGGGTCGATTTTTGACGCTGGAGGGATAACAGAGAGAAGGTTTGGGACTCCAGTCCTCCAGTCGAGGCGGTTAGTAGATAGTAGCAGCAACATGTGATGATGAAGTACAATGATAAATGATAAGTGACCAGTGCAGTACAGTACAGTGAGAGTGCCTGCATGCTATGTAGCCGAGTTCCTAGTGTAATTGAAGGTCTACCCCTGTAGTCTAATGTAATTGTAAGTCCAATAATAGTCCAATCAATGGCGGTTCCACGGGGTGGCAAGGGGTGAGGGGCGAACAAGGGGAGCAGCCACCCCCGAAAAAGTCCTTGCCACCCCAATTCCCACTATTTACTCTTTACTCAGTTTAGAATTCACTTCTCCCCGCCTGAATAAAAAAAAAAGGGAAAATCCACCAATCCTATTTTGTCTTTAAGAAAAACGCCATAGTCCACTGATGCTGCTGCTGTGCTGGTGTTAATTGACAGCCAGGTAAGGTGTTTTAATTCATTTATCGTTGCTCTATGTTTAATTTGATGGTGTGAAATATGAGTGGTAGAGCACTATTCCATGCAGCATAGAGTACATACAGTATGTACGTAGCACATGCAGCATTGACTGCATCGCCGCCATCCTGGACCGACCGGGCAACTACTGCGGTTTTTCTGGATAAAAAGCACTATGACGTTTACATTTCTCAACTGATTTCAATGAGTAATTTTTGTTACTACTACCGTAGCATGTGCAAATGGATGATGTTCAACTTTCCTCCGTGTCGCCTGCACTGACCGCTCCCCGGAGCTCCGCGCTCTTGGTGTCCGGCCCGGGTGAAACGCGTCTTGTGGCTCTAGGGCTGGTGTTCGATTGAATAACTGATGTAACAGCTAAATAGCCAATAATTGTATTGTTAACCGAACAGCCCTAGAGCCGCCAAAAGTCAGCCAGGTGACGGGTGACACCGAGAGCGGGGGCTCTGGGAGCTCCGGATCCAGGCCACACGGAGGAAAGTTAACATTGTTGATTTGCATATACTACCACATTGTAATATATAAAGGTGATTAAAAATCGTCACGCTTATTTTCTGTGGTTGAGTGTTGCACAGTATCTGTTATGTTGTTCAACCGCTTATATGGATCAAAAAGCTTGAGACAGAATCCGTCCTGTACAAATGCTGTCTAAATAATATGCTGATAGTCATCAAGTGGTCCGCTTAGAGTGTTTTTACTTTACTTTGCCCCGCGGTAACCCTGGTGCTACCTGCCGTGCACATTGAAATAACAACAACAGGAAAAAGTCATTTTCTCTCGTAGTGTCCTCGAAGCTCACGACAATCTGGAGACAAAAAACAAACGCGCACAGGGAAAGCGCCTGAGGTTGAAGCCGTCCTCGTCAGGTGGATTGACTATGCGCGGTCACGTAATGCCCCCTTGACCGGGCCCTTGGTGATGGAAAAGCAAAAGAATTGGCAGTGAGACTGGCAGAGGACAATTTCAAAATGTCCATAGGCTGGTTTGAGTGACTTACAAAGAGAGAGAACATTATGTTTGAGAAAGTGCACGGGCAGGCTGCTGAGGCTGACATGCTGTCACAAAATCAATGGCTTGAGGGACAGTCATTTGAAAAGCGTTTGAAATAGCTGTAGGGGAGACCAGGGGCAATGGTAACATTTTTCAAAATTGTCTTTCTTCTTGAAAGGGCCAAACACACCGCGGTCCAGTGGCTACAACTTGTGGGAACAGTGTGGCGGGCAGGAGAGGAGAATAATGCCAGATCCCCGACAAAAAAGTAAATTCCTTGCAAGGACATGTGGGAGTGATGATTGTCGAGGATCAGCAAGACCTTCTGTGTTGGAGAGGCTCTTATATGGGTTTGGAAGTGGCACAAGAAATCCAGAAAATCCTTATCCTGCATCCATCCTGATTTGTTGTTCATATACAGCCAGGGGGGCCATCCCAGCTAGCAGGGAACGCTCCCACAACATTACCTACAAATTCCAATAATGTTTTAAGAGAATGTTATCAACAACATTCTGGGAACATTAAAAATTCTTGCCACTGAAAACCTTGCATTGCACTGTTCTCTGAACATTTTTAGAATTAAAAATGTCTTGCTGGGATCCCTGATGAAATGAGGGTGGTTTTTCCTGGGGAACACAAGTGTGGAGGGATTGCAATCCCCAGTGCATTCACTGCACAGTGACAAGTGTTCCACGCTCTCCAGACATTACTGCCCCCACTTGCTTTTAGCCTCTTCTGGCAAGAACCTTCTCCAGATTGTGAACCGTAGTGACCCCCGTCTCATCCACATTCCAAATATCCTTGGCAGTGAAATGGTGTTTTTGTATTACCTCTGCCGGATTAGTGTAAAACTTGGACACATTTGTTTTATTAAACTGTTCATTCTACAAGTGAAGCATAATGAATTAATCTTGATCATGAAACTTACCTCTTGGGACTTAAACCATAATATCAGTCAGCATCCCTGAGGAGGTACTCAATACGGTCTCCGACAATATGGTCTCCTGCCCTGCCAACACTTTACTGTCTGGCCAGTATCCTCTGCTCACAGGGGTGGTGTGCCCTCACCACTGTCAACCTCTCCTTCTTAATAAAGCAATATAAAGTCACATGAGAAATGCCATGTGACCTTGCTGTTGACCTCACTGTCTTTCCCTGTGCAACTTCACACAGGGAAAGACAGCGAGGGGGCAACTGTAACACAGTGTTAAAATTGCCCCCGATCTTGCAGCCATGATAAAATCCTGTGTGCTAGCTAGCAACACCTTCATTAGCATAGGTTGTTCATGTTCTTTTTAACCAATAACCTAGACATAAACATGTATGTAAGTTTACATTTGCAGCCATCTTAACACCAGAAGAAAACTGTAAAAAAACGTAGAACTGTACATCCAAAACGTAACTTCCATACCTCAAAAAACTTCTGCTGAGGTGAAATGACCCCGCCTCTTTTTCCACAGGTGAGAGAGAATCCAACTGAGCATGTGCAGAATAAGTGTCATCACTCCAGCTTGTTTGTGATTGTCTCTGGTCTCCCCTAAGTTTCAGCAGCATGATTTGAGCAGTAGATTTGAAGTAGGCCTACATGAAAATTTAATGTGGGAATTAAATAATTGTTATGCCTACAGCCTGTATATATATGTGTATGTATATAGGATATAGGCTATATAAAGTGGGTTATCTCAGAACCTACCATTCTGATTCGTGAGGCTTCTTAGTGATTTTTGATGATTTGCACGATATGAAGCCATCCTCCAAATGACTGTCACTTAATAATATGTAATAAATAATAGCATAGGCTATAACTATCAAATAATAAGAATAATATTGCCATTGCCATGTGATGTGTTAAAGTGAAGAATGATGAAGTATTGATGTGATGAAGTATTGCAACATTTATAACGTTCTTCAATTGTTCTTTTGTGTAGATAATTGTTTTATGACATGGCTTACTGCTTCTAACTTCAACCACGATCCTCCAAATATAGTATTAAACCAATGGGCCGCACAATATATATATATATATATATAATAATTATGTATTACCCGTCGATATATTCTTCTTAGTCTCAGCAGGTGGCGACGTCACGCGGGTCGGGCGGGGGGGGGTGACGCGGGTGTATTACGCTACGTGAGAAATACATTCTCTTAGTCGACAGCAGGTGGCGACGTCACGCGCCAACTGCTCTTCCCTGACTCCCAGGAAAAGAGGAAGAACGTGTTTCCGTTTCTATAGTAACCGGGTTGGCTTCGGAAACGCTATGAGTGCAACAAGCTAATGGGCTAGCTGGTGGACGCAGGGCTACTCTCTGTGTTTCCATTGCGAAAACCAAAAGGAACTCGATTGCGCGGCCAGGTCCCCGGCATGAGGAGCACCCCTCGGTATGTCTGAGCGTCGTTACGCCGCAACTACGGAGCGGAGGAGACGACGAGGTACGCAGAGGAGTTTGACACCACAGACACACACACACACACACCACAAAAGCATCAATGTGCTGTGCATTCACTATAACTGTGTTCCGTAGAAACTCAGAAAGTATTATAATTATACGACTTGTATTTACTGTGTGTTATACGAGTACGAAGCTAGCCTGGACATATAATTAATAAAGTTGTATTACTCTACTCGTACTGGACACGTCGGTACCGAGCGCAGGGTATACAAATCTAAACATTGATCTACATATCTAAACATTGATCTACATATCTAAACATTGATCTACATATCTAAACATTGATCTACATATCGCATTTGTTTCTTCTTCTTTACTAACAATCTCACTGGGAGGTGAGCTTGTTTGCATTGCTGGTCTTGGTCGATGGCAAAATGTCTCACGATGTTCTGCGCTTATTCCACTTTCTCAGGAGATGTGAGCCATTAAATCAACCAACATGTCATCACCTCAAGAATCCACGGTTGTGGTACGAGTGATTGCCATGATCTATGCGGGAGCAGGTGTTACAGATGTGGAGCTTCTGTGTTGTAACTCTCGTGGTTCCTCTGATCTCCAGGTGTTGCCGGTATGGGGCCTGGCGCTCCCTCTCCCCGCCGTGCTGATGATCGCGGTCGGCGTTTACATCCTTGTCCTCGCGGTGGCGCTCTGGTTCCGCCACTGGCTCAAGGTTTGTCTCGCACTTGGATGAAACTTAATCACACACACACACACACACACACACACAATGTAACTTCATTATATACGTGGTGTAAATTAAGTCAATACATTTACGCAAGTACTGTACTCAAGTTCAAATCTGAGTATTTCTATTGTCTGCTACATTATACTTCTGTACTCCGCTACATCTCAGAGCGCCAATATTGTATCGGACAGCTTTAGTTACAACAATACAATACAACATATAATCAATCAATAAATTATGAAAAATAAATGATCATTATATCAATAAGGATTTATTGGTACCCAGGGGGGAATTTACAAGCTACCCAACAGTATATAAAGTAATATATAAAATATAAATACATTAAAATTAGCTTCACATTTACCAGCCGCAAAATTAAAGTGATGAACACATGAATACATAAATAATTATAACCCATTAATGTCATATATTATTCTGAAAGGGGTCATTCAGCATGAGTACTTTTACTTTTGGTATGTTAATACTTCTGTACGTTTACTTAAGTTGCATTTTCAATGCAGGACTTGCTATGAATATTTCTGCAGTGTGGTATTACTACTTTTACTAAAGTAAAAGCCCTGAGTACTCCTTCCACCACTTTATATAGTAGCTCAGGAGGTAAGAGCAGTTGTCTGGCAACAGGAAGGTTGCTGGTTTGATCCCCAGGCTTCCCCTCCTAGCTAAGTGTTGAGGTGTCCCTGAGCAAGACACCACCTAACCCTACCTGCTCCTGATGTGTTGGCTGTTACCTTGCATGGTTGGCACCGCCGTCGGTGTATGAATGGGTGAATGTGAGGCAATACTGTAAAGGCTTTGGATATATATAAATACAATGTTACACTTTTTGTACAGCACTTTTCAATACACAAAGTGCTTGACAACAGTCAGTACAATACACACACATAAAAGAAGAAGAAAAACATTACCCAATAAAAGCTTTTTTTTAAAAATGTATCTTAAGAAGAGAAATAAAATGGGGGACTGACTCTGCAAACCTGATCTCCTCTGGCAGAGTGTTCCAAAGTCTAGGGGCTCTGAAAGCATAGGACCTGCTGTCACTCTGGTCAGCCTAGACCTTGGATGTCAGCGAGCAAGGCCCCTCCAGAGGATCTCAGTCTACGTCCTGGCCAGGAGCCAACCTCAGAGGGAACCTGCCCCAGCTACCTACATCACCACACGTTCCCCTCAAGCTCCCATAAACCATCTTAACACCATCAACAGGTTAGTCCCTGACTCTGGATGAGCGCAGTCCAAGCCGTGCTTTAAAGTATTTAAAAGGGTATGAAAATCAGGCTGGTTTAATGCTGACTGCCTGCTGGCTGCTGCTGCGGGTGGTGCCTGGTGCGTGTCTGGGTGAAGTGAGAACTGGAGCCAGTGCAGGGAACGCAGTAAGTAACTCCGGAGGCAACATCCCGCAGCGTGGACCGCGTGGAGTTACCCGGCTGTTGGAAGCTGTCGCCGCGCGCGCACCCGCGTCTCATCCGACCCAAGCCTCATACAAGTGAAGCTTGTCGGATTTACCACCCTTGAAGTTGACCAAGCTCTTATCAGAACGGTTTTTGTCGGTATGCATCAGCTAGATCTACTGGTTTTCTCGCAGATCGTCTCTCCCGAGTCGCTTAACCACCATGAGGAACATATCAGGCACCGACCACCACCGCCACCACAGCATGGATGAGTTTCTCCATATCTGGGGCTGAAATAAAGCACCTTACTGTAGGAGTGTGTGTGTGTTTGGTGGCTGGCTGACTTATATGGCCTCACCTGGCCTGGTTAGAGTCTGGGGGATGGGGTTGCAAGCCAGTGTGGGGGCGGCAGTAGCTTAGGAGGAGCGGTTGTCTGGCAACAGGAAGGTTACTGGTTCGATCCCCGGGCTCCTCCTCCCCCTCCTCCTAGCTAAGTGTGGAGGTGTCCCTGAGCAAGACACCACCTAACCCTAACTGCTCCTGACGTGTTGGTTGTTACCTTGCATGGTTGGCACCGCCGTCGGTGTATGAATGGGTGAATGTGAGGCAACTGTGAAGCACTTTGGATAAAAGCGCTGTATAAATGCAAACCATTTACCATTTAATAAGTTCCATGCTATCAATCTTCAGGCCATATGATAGGACATGATCGAGACTATGGACCTTATTATGGGTAGGCCCTGTGGGGTGTAAAACAGGATTAAAAGACTCTAAAAGGTTGAGTAATTCTCCCACAAGTGCATCACTAGGACAGCATATCTGAATATTAAAATCGCCCAGAATACACATCTGGTCATGGTTAGGTAAAAGCAGAGAGAGCAGATCTGAGAATTCAGAGATACAAATGCTATTAGGTTTAGGAGGGCCATACACTAAGAGTACACTAATGAAATGGGTTGATGCTTATTAACACAAAATATGAGCCGAGGTTTCTGCTCATAGGAAAAGGCTGAAGGAGTTGCTTCATTCAAGGCACTGTATTCCTCCACCTTTAACCATGTTTCGTTACTACGAGGTGGTCATGTGGTGTGCATGGACTCTCCATTGGCACATCCAGTGGTTTACATCTTCCCTCTACATTTTCTAAACTCCTCAATGGGCGTTCTCTGTCATAGCAATCATCATCTCTTGATCGATACTGGCGTGCTTCTATCAACATTCTGTGGACCTGTAATGATGTTAATATGAGACGCAGATCTGAGCTTGAACCCAGAGCTTTTCTAACTGTCAAAAGTTTAGAGGCCCTCCTAACCTTAACCGGGACGTCAACGCATGGATGTGGTGTCAACACTGACAGCGAGTAACGACAGTCAATGTTGCACAAATCAGTCTCTGGTCGACATTGACTGTGTTTGCTGTACTCCTTCTGGCTCTTTATATAATGATGAAGCGTACCTATGAAGGACGGGGTTTGGCTTTGCTATCACCGTCGGGCATGATTGGAAGTTCGCCTCGGCCGCTCGACCGTTCCCGGTTGTGTACCGGTGCGTTGGTGCTGGCGAGTGCCGCTGGAACGTGTCCGCGGCCCGTATCCTTGCCGCGTCGTGCGCGCGTGGACTCACGGGTGCGCCTGGCGCGCCTGCCGTGGTGGCGTGGGAGCGCGGGATCTGTGGGCGCGCGGTTTGTGTGTATTTTTGGATTTATGCCGCCCGCGTTTATTGTTGTCAGGGAGCAGTGAGCAGTTAGTTAAGTAGGCCCGAGTTATTTTAGGAAAGTGAGCGCCAGTAGAATTTAGGCCACGAGGCGGGCCGAGAGATGTGATATACCCTAAGGGCCCTCTTGCGAGTGTAGGGATAGGTACACAAACGCGGCCAATAGAGTTAATAATGATATATATACACATGCCTCTAGGTATGTTCAGGCCAATTTTCAGAGAAGCGGCGGTCGGACTGACTTGGGCTTCCTTCAGCAGATTGTCACACAGAGTTGGGTCACAATTCGCCTGACTAGCGGCCTTTGATGACTTTAAACGTGCTCTGCACGTTCTTGCGCACTTCCAAGAGTACACGACCCTGGCATCCAGCCGCGAACTGGAGGAAGACCAGGCAGCTAGAGACCAATTGAAAAATAGCACAAATCAAAAAGGTGTCTCTCAGGTCCCACCCGGCTACCCACTCCGGGATGGTGTTGCAGTCCAACAGTACAATTCACTGGGGTAAGGATGAGGGCCTCCGATATGGTTGGTGGTGGTACCTTGGGTGGGATGTCCACCATGGAGGTGGTTGGTTGCGCCAGGCGTTGCAGTGAGTACTACTCCTGCTTACCATACTACGCCGTACAAGAGTAATCGCACTCGACATCACTGTATGCAAGCGCAAGGTGCCATAGACATCCGTACTTAAAATGTGCGCCAACCAGGCACCCATCAGCGAACCCCTGCCGAGGCTACAACCATCTCAAAAAACCAACTTCTCATTACAGAGACACGCTTCCAGTACCCCACCCCCATCACCCCCACCCTCCTCACCTCCCCTCCACCCCACCACCCCTTCCACCCTCCCCACCACCTCCACCCCCCCCCCCCCACCCTCCTCCCTCCCATCACCTCCACCCTCCACTCCACCCTCCACCCCCACCCTACCCCTTCCACCCTCCCCATCACCTCCACCCTCCAACCCCACCACCCCCACCCTCCCCATCACCTCCACCCTCCCCACCCCACCCTCCCCATCACCTCCACCCTCCAACCCCACCACCCCCACCCTCCCCATCACCTCCACCCTCCAACCCCACCACCCCCACCCTCCCCATCACCTCCACCCCACCCCCCACCCCCTCCCCATCACCTCCACCCTCCCCCACCTCACCCTCCACCCTCCCCCATCAACCCCTCCCCTCACTTCCACCCTCCCCATCACCTCCACCCTCCACCCCCACCACCCCTTCCACCCTCCCCATCACCTCCACCCTCCACCCCCACCACCCCTTCCACCCTCCCCATCACCTCCACCCTCCCCATCACCTCCACCCTCCAACCCCTAGAAATAGACCTAAATTATAACATCTGCGTAAACTGACAAGCAATGATTGATATGAGATGATTTATCTGTTTGTCTGTTGTATTACAAATGTCTAAAAACAAAATAATAATAATAATAAGGTTTATGGTCGTTGTTGGTAATGAAGGTCTGACAGAAAGTTAAAGTCTTAAGATTGGGATTTGCACCCTGATTTGTCCTGGTGGTCACATTAGGTGATTGGACATAACACTTTGGCTTTCCACTCAAATATAATGTTTATGCGTTGGGGAACAGTTTAATGATGCTTTAACTCTGTCTGTGTATCACACGCCCTTCTTCTAAAATGTTTGGAAGGGCGTTTCAGTCACAAACAAAAAAAAACAACAAGCCCACAAAGATATATATGGACTGCTCTGCAACAACCTCATTCCTTTTTATGGGGGCTGCAAATTATACTGCTGTGAAAAATATTGTCATGAACTTTGGGTGAACAAAGTAATTGCCTTGCATGCATGCATGTGAGCTGCAGGCTGACACCCAATCTCCATCTAGTGCTGTTACGCCTTTAACACTGACGCTCTCTTGTGACTAAACTGGGTAATGCATGCAACCAGTTCATTGTAATGACTGAGGCAGAATCAATGTTGTTGTGGCTCACAGTCTTTACACACACTCACACTGTCAATGCATTTATAGACTAGTTTACACCCACAAACACTATTTCTCTCCGTAGTTTTGTTATGTTTGGGTATGTAGTGCATGCATATTATGTTTAAATCTCTGTAAACATTAACAAAATACATGTGTTTAAAAGTTTGCATTTCGGCCATTTTTCAGAATCACCAAACACACACGTTGGGGTAGTAGCACTCGACTAAATCTGACAGATGCATTGAGCGAGGTATTGTGGCTGCATCCAGCTCGCCAGGCAGATGTGTTAGCAGCGAGCGAGGCATTACAGTGAGTCGGCGAGGACCGAGGAGGATGTGTTAGCTGTAAGTTAGGTATTACGCGGCTGAGCGACGGGGGGGGGGGAAGCCACGCGCCGGCAGCATCTCCGGCCGGGAACCCTGATTGCTGCGATTCGCCCGCATCGCTGACAGCTTAGAGTGGACGAGAGTACGACTCCAGCGAGGAGAAAAAACAACTTAAGTGGATGTAAATCCTCGACAAACAGATGTGGGCCAGATGTTACAGAGATACCCACCCCCCCCCCTCCCCTCACCCATATCCCTCCATCCCATCCCCTCTTCCACCACCACCACCACCACCACGAGGATTTGACGTTCCAGCGGCAGAAGTAGAAGCTGGAAGATCAGAGATGTGTTTATAATTAAAGACACGGCCGACACGTGCTAAATACTGGTTCATCGAGCAAGCAAAGGTCACACGTTAAGCTAGCGCTTTACTGGAGGCTAGCATGAAAACATTATCCACCTCTCTATCGGAAAAATATCATCCGTGGTGTTCACGCACAGTAAAGTAAAGATCTCGGAAGAATTTCCACTGAAACTTCCAAATGAAAAACAAATTGGCAATAAACTCAAATGTTCACAGTTGGTACTAATTTATATGAGCATGTGTTTATTGCTTCTGACATTTGCATTAAAGAACAGCTGTACAAGACGTGGGTTTGACTGTAATCATCCGATGTGATGGCGGTATTCCAACAACCTTTAGCAGTATTAGCTAATTAAAAAGCGACGCGCCGTTCAGATGAGGAGACCCGGGGCCACTCCTGGCGATCTATAAAGTACACAGAACCGCGTCCCTTGTGTGTACCATACTGCCGCTCTGTGTACAATATTACAGTACAGTATTAGAAACATCTTGTAACCAACACAATGTAAAAAGCTGCACTTAGGTATCTGAGGTCGAGGGTCAATTAGCAAAAAGAAAACGTTTTTTTTTTTTCTTCCTTAAAATAGTTCTTGGCTATATTTATGGCATTTGAACAACTAAAAAAAGAAAGATTTTGTCTTGAAGTATTTCATCTCAACGTTTGAAAAATAACGAGCAATATGATTTAAGAACGATCAAATTGCTAACTGTCAAAATGCAACAATCCCATCATTCTGTTTGCGAGCTAAAGCGCTACTCGAGCTCAATCTACAGCGACTAGCCTATCAGGACAAAAAGCTGTCCCTTTTAAAAGCATCAAAATGTTAAGAATATTCACAAGTTTCATCAAAGCGCATATAAACGACAAAGGAAAATATTGAAAAAGCCAAACTTTTGAAAAAAGCCTCAAACATGTTCTTAAATCCGCCAACGCTCACACTATTCCATTACTTACTCAGTTAACCCAGTCGATGAATCGCTAAGCTAAGAGTAACATTATGTCTCATCGCCTGCAGAACGTAGAAGCAAACTTGAGCAGATTAATAGGGCTTCTTTATAAGCAGGGTAGATGCTGTATATGTATGTACATACAATGGATTCCAACACTTTTTGCAACTCTAAAACAGAAGCTGCCCTTAAATCAAAACTTCTTTTCAAACTCTAAAAGTCGAAAAAAACACAAAACAAAAGAACAAGAGTCGTTGTTGGTCGTCACGTCGGCCTTTTAAAAAAAAGGTAAACGGCGGAGACCTCAGTGCATTCTGTGAGTTTTGAGTCTGCTTTTGATCAGGAAGCAAAGGTCTGTGCTCATGGGCCGATCGCTCACCGCCCGATCTCCGTCTCCAACGCGGGGGGTCAGGGGATGTGGGGTTGGGTGGCACCACGGGTGTCATTTTGCATAGCTTTCGGCCTTGCTGTACTTCTAAACACTAGTTAGTGTCAAACGAAGAAAAAATAAAACAACGACGCTCAACGTTCGAGTGTATCGGCGAAGAAAAAAAGAAGTCCAGCCATGACGATAGAACCTTGGACATGCAATGGAATTTGAAAAATTAAAGAGCAGGAATTAAAAAAAGAAAAAAAACAAATGATAAAGTGACTCGACGAAGTGCTCGGAAACGCATCGGTTCGGAAAGTGTTTTTGTTATCAAATCCTGAAGGTCAGAGGTCAGAGGAGGGACCAGCAGCGGTGCGGGTCTCTACGGGACTCCACGGCCCCCTTGATCACGGGTTCCCTGTTGAGGTACGTGGCCCAGTAAACCAGGTTGAAGGTCCCGAACAGCACGGGGAACACGATGCGCGACATCTTGTCGATCTTGCTCACGCTGTTGTACGTCTTCTTGGGGTCGGGCGGCTTGGCCTCGGCCTTCAGCTGCACCGCCGTGCTGTTGGAGATGGTGGAGATGGACATGTCCTTGTTCAGGTGGGGCATGTAGTTCATGCTGCCGCCCAAGCAACTGTTGTTGGGCTTCTTGGACAGCGCCAGCGGGTCCTTTTTCTGGGGAACACAAGTACAGTTTTGGTGTATTACGGGGACACACAGACTAGGGATGGGTACCGAGAACCGGTACCACTATGGAACCGGTTCCCGTACAACCGGTACTAACCGTACCGAATCAAAACGCATATTTCGGTGCCTCATTTCGGTGCCAGTAGTTAAAATGCCATTTTAAATATCCACCGCATTTCAGCCGGTCGAAACGAAATATCGCTGATGCCCCCAGAGCGAGAGCCATGTCCCGAAGCAGCAGCTCAACTAAGCCTTCCTTCCAACCTCAAGGCTCCCGCACCCCACCATGCCCGCACCCTTCCAACCACCACCACCCCTTTCCACCACTCCCATTACCTGCCAACCCTTCCGAGAGCCGCTCACCGACCCCATCTTCCACCCTTCTCCACTTCAACTCTTCCACCCACCGGCCACTGTCCACCGCGTCCCCAATTCAACCTCCCCACGCCTCGCACCTCCATCACCTCGCACCCTCCAACCGACACCACCCTTCCATCCCTCTGCCCATCACCTCCACCCTCCAACCCCTAGGCCCTATAGACCCCTAAATTCATACTCTCGGGTAAACCGACAAGCAATTATTGATATTGAGGATGATTTATCTGTTTGGTCTGTGTATTACAAATGGTCTTAAAAACAAAATAATACTAATATACATATAATTGAATAATAATATAATAATAAATAAGGTTTATGGTCGTTGTTGTTAATGCAAGGAAGGTTGACAGAAAGGGTAAAGTCTTAAGATTGGATTTGCCACCCTGCATTTTGTCTGGGATGGCACATTAGGTGGATTGGACGATAACACTGTTGGGCTTTCCACTCAAATATAATTGTTGTATGCCGTTGGGTGAACATTTAATGGATGCTTTAACTCTTGCTGTGGTACACACGCCCTTTCTTCTAAAATGTTTGGAAGGGCGTTTCAAGTCACGAAACAAAAAATAACAACAAGCCCACAAAGATATATTGGATCTAGCTCATGCAACACAACCTCATTCCGTTTTTATGGGGGCAATGCAATATCTAACGACTGTTGAAAAATGTATATGTCATTGAACTTTGGGTGAACAAGTATTGCCATTGCATGCATGCATATGTGAGCTGCAGGCTGACACCGATCTCTCATCTAGTGCCCTGTTAACGCCTGTCAACCCTGACGCTCCTCTTGTGACTAAACTTGGGTTAATGCATGCAATGCCAAGTTCATTGTAAATGACTTGAGGCGAGCAATGCAGTTGTGTGGCCTCACAGTCTTTTACCCACCACGCTCAATGAATTTAGTCAGGACTATTTTACGCCCCTACAACACTATTTCTGCTCCGTAGTGTTTGCTTATTTGGGTTGTCTAGTGGCATGCACCCTATTTATGTTCTGCAACTCTCTGTAAACATTATACCAAAAATAATTGAACATGTTTTAAAAGTTTGCATTTTCGTTGTTTAGCCGTTTTCAGAATCACCAAACCACACAGTTGGAGGTTGTACGACTCGACTAGTATCTGCAGATGACATGAGCGAAGTTCACTTGTGGCCTCCATACCAGCTCGCCAGGCAGACTGATTGTTAGCGCTCAAAGCGAAGGCATTTACAGCTGAGTCGGCCGAGGACGTAGGAGGATGTGTTAGCTGTAATAAGAGGTATTAAGCGCGGCCTGAGCGACGGGGGGGAGGGGGTGAAGCCACGCGCCGGCACATCTGCCGGCCGGGAACCCTGAATTGGCTCGATCGGCCCGCATCGCTTGACAGCTTAGAGTGGACGAGAGTACGACTCAGCGAGGAGAAAAAACAACTTAAGTGATGTAAATCCTCGAAAACACGCATGTGGGCCAATTTACGGACGATACCCACCGCCCCCCCCCCTCCCCCCACCATATCCTTCCTCCCATCCCCCTCATCCACCACCACCCACCACCACCACACGAGGATTGACGTTCCAGCGGGTCAGAGGTAAGAAAGCTGGAAATCAAGGATATGTTTATAATTAAGAACAAATCGGCCGGACACGTGCTACGAATACCTGGTTCATGGAGCAAGCAAAGGTCACTCACTTAAGCTAGCGCTTATCTGAGGCTGTAGCATGAAAAAACATTTTCCAGCTCTCTCTATCGGGAAAGAAATATAATCCCGTGGTGTCACAGCACAGTAACAGTAAAGAATTCTCGAAGAATTTCCACTGAAACTTCCAAATTGGAAAAACAAATTGGCAATAAACTCAAATGTTCACTTATTGTGTACTAATTATATGAAGTCATGTGTTTTTCGCTTCTGGACACTTTGGCATTAAAGTAAACAGCTGTACAAACGTGCGGTTTTGACTGGTAATCATTCCGATAGTGAATGGCGGGTATTTCCAACAACCTTGTAGCATACTTAGGAAAGCGTAATTAAACAAGCGACGCCGCGTCCTCTCAAGATGGAAAGGAGGGAAGGGAACCCGGGGGCCCACCTCCTGGCGATGTATATAAGTACACAGAACCGCGTCCCTTCTGTGGTTACCATACTGCACGCTCTGTGTACAATATAAACAGTACAGTATTAGAAACATCTGGTAACCAACACACAATGTTAAAAAGCTGCACTTTAGGTATCTGAGGTCGAGGGTCAATAGCAAAAAGAAAAGGTTTTTTTTTTTTTCTTTCCTTAAAATAGTTCTTGCGCTATATTTATGGCATTTGAACAACTAAAAAAAGAAAGAATTTTGATCGTTGAAGTATTGTCATCTCAACGTTTGAAAAAAAACGGACAAACTATGAATTTAAAACGATCAAATTGCTAATCTGTGTCAAAATGCAAGCAATCCCATCATTCTGTTTGAACGCCAGCTAAGCGCCTACTCGAGTCAATCTAACAGCGCACTAGCCTATCAGGACAATAAAGCTGTGTCGCCTTTTAAAAGCATCAAAAATGTTAAGAAATATCAACTAAGTTTCATCAAAGGCGCAAATTATAAACGACAAAGGAAAAATTTGAAATAAGCACAAATTTTTGAAAAAAGCCCTTCATAATATGTTCTTAAATCCCCAACGCTCACGACATATTCTCATTACTATACTCAGGTTAACCCTCGGTTATGAATCGCTAAGCTAAGAGAACATATATGGTCTCATCGCGGCTCGCCAAACGTAGAACGCAAACTATGGAAGCAGAATTAATAGGGCTTCTTTATAAAGCCAGGGTAGATGCTGATATATGTATGTACATTAAACAATTGGATTCCCACCTTTTTGCACTCTAAAACAGTAAGCTGCCCTTAAATCAAAACTTCTTTCAAACTCTAAAAGTCGGAAAAAACAAAAACAAAAGAACAAGAGTCGTGTTGGTCGTCACGTTCGCCCTTTTAAAAAAAAAGGTAAACGCGAGACCTCAGTGCATTCGTGTGAGTTTGAGTCTGCTTTTTGATCAGGAAGCAAAGGTCTGTGCTCAATGGGCGATCGCTCACCCGCCGATCTCCGTCTCCAACGCGGGGGTCAGGGGATGTGGGGTTGGGTGCACCGACGGGTGTCATTTGCATAGCTTTCGGCCGTTGTGTGTACTTCTAAACACTAGTTAGTGTCAAACGAAAGAAAAAAAAGACAGACGACGCTCAGCGTTCGAGATGTGTATCGGCGAGAAAAAAAAAGAAGTCGCGCATGACGATAGAACCTTGGACATGCAATGCGAAATTTGAAAAATGTAAAGAGCAGGAATTAAAAAAAGAAAAAAAAACAAATGATAAAGTGACTCGACGAAGTGCTCGGAAACGCATCGGTTCGGAAAGTGTTTTTTGTTATCGAAATCCTGAAGGTCAGAGGTCAGAGGGAGGGACCAGCAGCGTGTGCGGGTCTCGTTACGGGGGACTCCAGCGGCCCCCTTGATTTCACGGGTTCCGCTGTTGAGGTACGTGCCGCACGTAAACCAGGTTGGAAGGTCCCGAACAGCACGGGGAACACGATGCGCGACAGTCTTGTCGATCTTGCTCACGTGTTGTACGTCTTCTTGGGGTCGGGGCGCGTTGCCTCGGCCTTCAGCGGCACGCCGGTGCTGTTGGGATGGTGGAGGATTGGACATGGTGCTTGGTCAGGGTGGGGCATGTAGTTTGCAATGCTGCCTGGTTCCCAAGCAACTGTTGTTGGGGACTTGCTTGGACAGCGGCAGAGGGTCCTTTGTTCCTGGGAAACATCAGAGTACAGCTGTTTTGGTGTATTAGGGACACATGCAGACGACATCCTCTTGTGTATTACGGGGAAACACACATGACACACCTTTGTGTTTGGTCGTGAATTACGGGAGAACAGACAGCACACTCCTTGTTTTGGTGTATTACGGTGACAACACAGACAACACTCTGTGTTTGTGTAATTGGACGGGGAACACATGGACATCACTCCTTGTTTGTATGGTGTATGTACGGGGTACACACAGACATCAGCTCTTGTTTTGGTGGTATTATCGGGGTACACACAGCAGGCATCTGGGGGTACTAGACGGGACACCAGGTAGAGTCTGACTGCAGGTGGATCGGGACAAACTCTTGTGATTACGGTGACACACAGACACACCTTGGTGGTATTTACCGGGACAGCAGCACACTCTTGGTGTAGTTAACGGGGACAGCACAGAACACTCTTGTGTAGTGTACGGGACACACAGCACACACTGCTTGGTGCTATTTACCGGGGACACATAGC
>PIJE02001502.1:72753-99936 GCA_002895965.2 Coryphaenoides rupestris | reverse complement strand
AGTTTGTTGTTGCTGCTTTTATTACGTCTGCGCTGCTGAGTCACTTTTAGAGGCAACAGTTCAGTCGGGGGGCTTTGGTAACCGTTGGATTAGAAACAAGACAAACAAACAATCAAACACCTTCCTTGCTTTGTTTTGGTGAACAGAGTGAAACCGACACAGTCAACATAGACCCACTGACGTGTGTGAGAGAGACTTACTGGTCATATTACATCCATAGACTGGATATAAAAAATACACTCAATCCTGAAATATATCATCATTCATGTTTAGGGGTGGTTGTGCTATGTGCTATGTTCCCTCGCGGCAATAAGAGAAAAGGAGTTATACCGCTGTGGTAGGACACTACAGTAAGGAGATATAATGTGGTAGGACACTACAGTAAGGAGTTATAATGTGGTAGGACACTACAGGAAGGAGTTATAATGTGGTAGGACACTACAGTAAGGAGTTATAATGTGGTAGGACACTACAGGAAGGAGTTATAATGTGGTAGGACACTACAGTAAGGAGTTATAATGTGGTAGGATACAGTAAGGAGATATAATGTGGTAGGACACTACAGGAAGGAGTTATAATGTGGTAGGACACAACAGGAAGGAGTTATAATGTGGTAGGACACTACAGGAAGGAGTTATAACATGGTAGGACACGAGAGGAAGGAGTTGTAACACGGTAGGACACTACAGGAAGGAGTTATAACATGGTAGGACACGAGAGGAAGGAGTTGTAACATGGTAGGACACAACAGGAAGGAATTATAATGTGGTAGGACACTACAGTAAGGAGTTATAACATGGTAGGACACGAGAGGAAGGAGTTGTAACATGGTAGGACACAACAGGAAGGAGTTATAATGTGGTAGGACACTACAGGAAGGAGTTATAATGTGGTAGGACACTACAGTAAGGAGTTATAACGTGGTAGGACACGAGAGGAAGGAGTTGTAACATGGTAGGACACAACAGGAAGGAATTATAATGTGGTAGGACACAACAGGAAGGAGTTATAATGTGGTAGGACACTACAGGAAGGAGTTATAATGTGGTAGGACACTACAGTAAGGAGATATAATGTGGTAGGACACTACAGTAAGGAGTTGTAACATGGTAGGACACTACAGTAAGGAGATATAATGTGGTAGGACACTAGGACACTACAGTAAGGAGTTATAATATGGTAGGATACAGTAAGGAGTTATAACATGATATGATACTACAGGAAGGAGTTGTAACATGGTAGGACACTACAGGAAGGAGTTATGAGGTGAAAGCTATCCTTGTTTCCTTGTCGTGTAGGTAATCAGTGTGTGTGTGTGTAGGTAGGTATTTCTGTACATTGTCCTGATCTGCAAGCTCAGCTGTGTGTGGAGCCCAGAGAGGCCTCAGAATTCACCTGATCTCCTGTGAGGAGACGAGAGCGTCCTATAGGTGACGCTATGGAGCGCATTCAAACACTCGCTGACACTTCACTTCTGCATCGGTACCGTCTGCTCCCATGAGTTTATACTTCCCAGCCATTGTAGTGAATACACTTTTAATACGTGGATCTTCAAGCACTTGAAGCAATGGATGCCTCACATTCACCCATTCACACACACACACACACACACACACACACACACACACACACACACACACACACACACACACACACACACACACACACACACACACACGACACTGACATCCCATCCTGACGAGGAGGACATTTAGGAAGTCTCAGGGAGTTGGTCTCCAGATGTTTAGAAGAAGAAAACAACGTCACGTTCAACTCAACACATATACTGTATCTCACATATCTGTAATATGGAACCATGTGTGTCTCTTGTCAGCACATTGTGTGCGTATATCTAATCTATGGCAGGAGCAGATGTATAGAATCTAGAAGCTTCATTAAGGCGACGTATTATACCACCAGGTGTGGGTGTGATTAGCCACTCCAAGCGGTTTCAAACACCGGCGTCATCTCCGGGTTTTGACATCACAAGTGGGAGTGTCCACCTAGAGGTATGCTGGAGAGATCAGCCTACCAGCTTACCCAGTGGACTGTAGCAACTGGTGGGCTGATCTATCCACCATACTTCAAGGTGGACACTAGGTGGACACAGCCATTAACAGAGCCAGCAAAAAAAGTTAAAATCAACTTTATATGTGGTACCTAGTCAGGTCAGTCAGTTTGCCCACTGGTTGCCTGCATCTAATTCATTATGATTCTACTGTATGTGAAAAATGAAATGTTCTCTAGATTATTCCAGGTTCATTATTCCTCCCCAGGTTTTTGAGGCAGCCGCATGGCATAGGCCTGGCTTGCGGCTCAGGAGTGGAATCAGAGCAGGTCAGTAACAGGGTGGGAGCGAAGACACGGTGCGACTTGAACTCTCCGGACCCTGGAGTTGTCCACCTCAGAAAAAACGCTGGCGTGACCAAAAAAAACGGCGATTGGCAAAAAGGCAGAACGCCAAGTATCGATCCACTGAAAACAGATGAATGCGTCCGTATTGTAGTGTTGTGTCGACGTTTGTGTGTAAGAGTCATTCTTTTAATCCACTTCCTCCGCTTCTGTGGCCGACTTAATGACAGTACGCTCGCAGAGATAAAGCCAGCGTTAAAATAAAAGCCTTGAGAGGGACTGAGAGAGAGAGAGAGAGAGAGATAGAGCCAGGGGTGGGGGAGGGATAGGAGATATATATTGGTGATTAACGGCATGGCGGGGCAGTCTGGGTCCTTTAGCACGGGGAGAGTGCTGTCCACTAGCTCACGGGATTAGCGAGGGGTTAATGGCTTTTCAGGACCGCGGCTACACGCGGCGACCCCCGTCGCGCGCTAACTTACAGCAACTTAGCTTAAACGCAGACCGCCGGATAACCGTAGATCCCCGTTCATAGTGGCACTTTAAAAAACTAACTTTAAATTCAGTTTTTCTGTTTACTGGGACTGGACTGAGGGACTGGGAGGACCCATGTGACTGACCAAACACTGTGCATCAGTGATGGTTGCCAGAATATCGAGCTATTCACTACTTATTCAACACAAATAAATATACAGTAGGTTTACAGCGCCTTGAAGCCTAAAATTGAGCCTGAATTAACAGCTTGATTCGAGAGGATAAGGTTTATAAGGCCGCTTGCGGTAGCCGTGTTCCTTGGCATGATGGCATCCAGGTTAGCACAGGAGGTCGACCGGGGTTAGGCTATGCTAGGGTAGGTATGGTAGGGAGGGACCACACAACACTAGAACAGCGCAGTGACTGTAACTTTATACACAAAATGTACTTGACAAATGACAATAACCGCAGTCCACGAACATCATGGCAACCCGTCTCTGGTCGCCCCGGTGCGGGGCGACCAGAGACGGAATGCAATTATTGTAAATTATGGTAAAACTTCTCCGGTCGCCCTGCGTGGGCGTGGATTAGCGAGCTGGCGGCTGAACCAAAGCGGGCGAAGACGTGCGTCTGCAGGCCGGAGCTCAGAGCTCCTACAACACGTGGCGAGGTCTGGGGTCAGGTGACCAGGGCGACCTCGGCGGCCGCTAAAATAAGCTAAGCTAACGAGTCACAGGAAGTCCCCGGGGGTGTGGATCACCGGTTTACTGATTTCAGCCGAGCGGAAGACACCGTTGCATCACACGCTTAGAAATGACGTGGATGGAGATTCCTTCACCTTGAAAATTGTGACAGTGCGTGAGAGTGTGTGTGTGAGCATGTGTGTGTCTGTGTGTGTGTGATTGTGTGTGAGAGAGTGAATGATTGTGTATGTCTGTGAGTGAGTGACTGAGTGTGTGTGTGTGTGTGTGTGTGTGTGTGTGTGATGTGTGTGTGTGTGTGTGTGTGTGTGTGTGTGTGTGTGTGTGTGTGTGTGTGTGTGTGAGAGTGTGTGTGTGTTATTCTAGTGGTGTGTGTGTGTGTGTGTGTGTGTGTGTGTGTGTGTGTGTGTGTGTGTGTGTGTGTGTGTGTGTGTGTGTGTGTGTGTGTGTGTGGTGGTGTGTGTGTGTGTGTGTGTGTGTGTGCGTATCTGTGTGTGTGTGCTGTGTGTGGTGTGTGTGTGTCTTGTCTGTGTGTGGAGTGTGTGTGTGTGTCTGTGTCTATGTGTGTGTGTGTGTGTGTGTGGGTCTGGTATGTGTGCATGACCAGAGTAAGCGTGATGGTTTTGCTCCAGGGTGTTAATGTGTGTGTTTCACTTATAATGACGGTCACTTAGGATCACTAACGGACAAATCTGCGCCAAATCCATCCCATAGATTCAAGTTAAGACTGCCACCAGTTTTCCATGGCGGAACGCCGAGGTCTCCATAGCAACTGAATGACATTTCACAGAAAGGCATTGTACATTGAAGGCAATTGGTATCGCACTGAAAACTGTCGGGAACTTGGAGGTTTTCACCCACAATGTGCAGCTACTAGAAATAGAATATTCCACTTACAGGCTTCCCAAACTTACAGTTATTAAAATACTAAAATGTCAAGAATTCCTTTGGGGATTAATACAGTTTTATCTTATCTTAAATATTAACCTTAAGCTTCCAAATTTAAGGGCGGCAGGGCACTGGGACGTCCAATCCGGGAAGTCTTCCCAGTTGCATCCGGACATTCTGGTCTGGCAGCTATAGTCAATCTGGAAAAGAAAACGTTTTACGTTTTTAGTTTTAAGGTTATTTTGCCCGCTGTGAGATATGAGACAACAAGTTATTATTGACCCTGATCCTTGAATTCCAGGCATCCAACAAAAAAGATAACATCGGCATTACACAATATCAACAATATGTATATTTTATAACATAAACGATATATGACACACATGCTAATTATATAATTTAATATAATATAATGAGAAAATAACCAAAAGTATTGAAAAAGGACAGAAAAAATAATTTATGTAAAATGGCAGTAGAAATGGCAAATATGATAAAGTCATCCATAATCAATATTATTGATGGTGTATTAATTGTGCAGTTCAGTATAATGTCAAACTTTTGAGTTACTTTTATGAAACCAATGTTTTTGATTATAAACGGTTAAATGCTGCCACTAGCGGCCGAAGTGAAGTATATTCCAGAGAAATATTGTATTTAGCTTTATCTTGCTGTTACTTGTGTTGTTATCAGTATTTGTAGAGCATATTATTTGTGTTAATCTCGCTTTATTTAGTCTAAACGGCGTCCACGATGTATTTACGTTGCTATTGAATGGTTTGTTACATGAATCACAACGAAACAACGACGTTGAAAAACGTGGGAAATCCGATGCCATGTGTTAGAATGCACTCCCCTCTACTGGACAGCATGGGAATGACCTGAGATATTCAACGTTCTAGAGATTATGTTCTGTAGTTAATCACCAATAGTATTCATGTTATGCGGCGGTTGTAAATATAAAAGTTATGGTCGTTCACATGACTTTCATGTTAATATGGAGAGGTCAGTCGTGAGATGACATTGGGGTGTGTGTGTGTGTGTGTGTGTGTGTGTGTGTGTGTGTGTGTGTGTGTGTGTGTGTGTGTGTGTGTGTGTGTGTGTGTGTGTGTGTGTGTGTGTAAGGCTGTTCACGGTTTGTCACATTGGATCTCAACTCAACACTTTGCTCGGCTAAATGTGTGAACGTGTGAATGTGAGGAAACAGTTGGTGAGGGAGAGAAGTCGGCCATCTGGAAACTGATTTCATGAATATAATTAACAATGCACTGATACTGGCCCTGAAGCAAGGCATTAACACTGCCAGGGTTAGGGGTTTGATTCCTCACTGGCAAAGCAAGGCATTAATGGTCCTTAATGACCTGTCTCTGGACTGTCTAACCCCTACCTGCTCCTTAATGACCTGTCTCTGTACTGTCTAACCCCTACCTGCTCCTTAATGACCTGTCTCTGTACTGTCTAACCCCTACCTGCTCCTTAATGACCTGTCTCTGTACTGTCTAACCCCTACCTGCTCCTTAATGACCTGTCTCTGTACTGTCTAACCCCTACCTGCTCCTTAATGACCTGTCTCTGTACTGTCTAACCCCTACCTGCTCCTTAATGACCTGTCTCTGTACTGTCTAACCCCTACCTGCTCCTTAATGACCTGTCTCTGTACTGTCTAACCCCTACCTGCTCCTTAATGACCTGTCTCTGTACTGTCTGTCTAACCTTAGCGTCTAGTAAATAATTAACTAGAAGACTGTGTCCTACTACAGTAGTACTGTTTCTACTGTAGTAGAATACACTATAATGCTCCTACTATGAAGCCAGTCCTGACTGTGAGACATTCTGCTGTGATGACCCATCATGGAGAAGATGCTTCCTAATATAATCATATATAGATATAGATATAATATATAATAATATACTAACCCCTTCCACCCCAAAGAGCATCTCATTAGCAGGGCACCAGCCTAGCGTCCCTGCTGCACGCCGCGGGTAGCATTAGCGGAGCTACGCCTGCTAAATTAGCAGACGTAGCAGATAGCATTAGCAGATGTAGTTGCGCTAAAGAAGCTACGCTCTTCAGCCGAGGAGCGGATCGATTGGCCGCCCGGGACAGGAAGCCACATCCATTTGCCTTTTGAATATTTGATATTTGTTTGTTGCTATTTTGTTGTTGTTGTTGTCGTTGAGTTGTCAATAAGAGTCAGTAAGAGGATGTGATCTCACGCTAGCTAGCGTCCTTTAGCGAGGAGGGTTCTGCTGCTAGCTTGCCAAGGCACCGCCTTCAGCCACCGCTGAGTAGTCGGTTAGCAGTGTGTTCGGTCGACTTTAGCTGAGGGCTAGGGGATGGGCCCCCCACTTGTGATGTCACAAGTTGGGCGATTTTGACATCGCTTGAACCCCACAACTGTGGTTAGGGGTCATCTTGCTCTAGGATGACTACAGATAGACTGTGTGTATATGCACGTGCGTGTGTGTGTGTGTATGCACTTGTGTGTGTGTGTGTATGCACTTGTGTGTGTGTGTGTGTATGCACTGTGTGTGTGTGTGTGTGTATGCATGTGTGTGTGTGGTGTGCATGTGTGTGCGTGTGTTTGCATGTGTATGCATTTGCATGTATGTGTGTGTATGTATGCACATGTGTGTGTGTGTGTGTCTCAGTGTGCATGTTTATGTGTGTTCGTGTGTTTGCATGTGCATGTGTGCACGCAAACACACGCATACACACACGCGTGTGTCTGTGTGCGTGCCTGCCTGCGTGTGTGTGTATGTCCGTGCACGTGCGTGTGTGCATTATGTGTGCATATGCATGAATGTGTGTGCGTGTGCGTGTGCGTGTGCGTGTGCGTGTGTGTGTGCTGACCTCATGGTGTAGAGCAGCGTTCCGTCGTCCTTGAGCCTCAGCAGCTTGTTAGGCGTGGTCATGTTGTGGGCGATGGACTTCTTGCCGTTCAGGAAGAAGGTGTCGGGGGTCCAGATGTTGCTGGCCAGCATGTTGTTGAGGGGCAGCATCTCCATGGGCCCCTTGAAGCACAGCCGCTCGTCCTTCCAGCTCTGACGGAAGAACACGTCGATGGTGTACTCCTGCAGGAGAGGAGACGCACGGCTGGGTTACTGCTCTGGTCTGCGGGGTCTCTGGTCTGCGGGGTCTCTGGTCTCTAGGGTCTCTGGTCTCTAGGGTCTCTGGTCTATAGGGACTGTGTTCTGCAGGTCTCTGGTCTATAGGGACCTGTGTTCTATTGGGGTCTTTATTCTATAGGGTCTTTGTTCTGTAGGGTCTTTATTCTATAGGGTCTTTGTTCTATAGGGACTGTGTTCTATAGGGTCTTATTTTCTATATGGTTTTGGTTATACAGGGACTGTGTTCTAGAGGGTTTTTGTTTTGTCGGGTCTTTTTTCCCCACATCTTCTATCTTTATCGTGCTCAGATTACATTTATTTAATTTATCATTACATTGTTTTTATAATTTCTTACTTTTCTTTCTCACGTGTATACATTTTCTTTGTATACATTTCTTATGAGATTTCCCTCAATTCTTTAACTTTGTGACCTATTTTTTTGTAAAGATGCAATTACAAAAATATACAAAAATGTACGAGAATCAGCTCAGATTCCCCCTGAAGCTGAACATTAGCCTCTCAGTCACCTCTCATGCTTCTAACAGCAGGAATGTGACCGACCGGGCGGGAGGACGTTGGAAGGACGCTGATAATCGTAATTCCTTAACGGGAGTGTTTGTGGAACCCCGGACACGGGTCGTACCATCTCCGTGTCCGAGACGGGGCCGAAGCTCGTCACGAAGATGTTGGTCTTGATCTCCGTCACCTTTTCTGTAAATAAACAACAAAACCGAAACAAAAGGGGAACAGAAGAGACAGAGCGTGTGGTCAGGGTTCAGCCGCTTGTTGTGCCGTCTCCCTGCAGATGGAGGGCTAAATTTAGCCCAACATGAGGTCCTCCTCCTCCTCCTCCTCCTCCTCCTCCCCAGTACGCTCCCTTTGGTGACTTTGTCCAAGGACGGCTTGGTGTCGGCATGAGGGGATAAAATGAGTATCCGGCATCCCCCCCACCCACCCCCACCCCCCCGGCCCCCCTCCTCACCATACCCCCCAAGCCCCGCCCCCCAGCCCCGCCCCGCCCTCCGTACGATGCTGCTACTGTGTGTTTATATAGCGATAACATTTCTCATTGGTTCACATATACTGTACATCCAACTACACTGTGTGTGTGTGTCACCTTTACAAGGACACACACACACACACACACACACACACACACACACACACACACACACACACACACACACACACGTACACACACTCGTAAAGGAGGTTTACAGCTAGCTTGGTTGAGCAGGTACATGGGGCCTAAGCTACACTTTACGGGGTCCGTCCTCGCAGGTTTATGCTGAACTCTGAATGTTCTGGAAGGACGCTGTCCTGAGTTAGTGAGTGTCCTCTGGGTCAGTGGTTCTCTACCGGTGGGTCGTGGCCCAAAAGTGGGTCGCAGAGCTCATAAGCCAAACCTCGATCTGGAGAAAGAAGCACATTAATTAACTCACGTTTCAATGTTCATTCATCTTTCAATGGCTTGAGTTTCGCCCCCCAATTTAATGTTCAACCTTTCCTCCATGTTGGCGACACCACTCAGATCTCCCTGCTACCGTTGCGTCATCCAGTGACGCAAATCGGAAACCCAACTTCATCAAATCACAGAGTTTGGGTACGATTCTGTATCTGCTCTGAGCTGCTAACATCCCCAAGAGACACAGAGGGCATCGCAAACAACTGCAGGCGCTTTTCAAACTATATCCCAAATGTGGACAGATTGAGATGAAGAAGGGTGAAAAATCCGCAAACCCGTTAATAACTACAAACCCGTTAATAACTACAGACACATGTGGGTCGTGAGGCGAGACCGATTAAGACCCACTGCCCCAGTTAACACTGATGTCATGTGGAGGTCGATTCACACACCGTTCAAAACCAACAGTAGTTACAGCTAGTGGCCCACATTCCAATAAGACATGCAACTTATCTTACCGATGTTGTTTTTCTTTTAGGCTTAGACACTGACTGTACATTTATTATTCTATTGTTTTTATTATTATGTTTTTGGTATTTTTGAGCAAACCCCTGGCACAACCTCATCCTTCGGGATTAATAAAGTTCTATCTTATCTTCTGAAGGAACGTCAGAATGATCGCTGAGTGTCCGAAAGTTCGGGAAGTTCCGACTTAAAATTGATGATGAGTGAATGTGGGATTAGAGGACAACGGATGTGGATTCTGTTAGAATCAGGTTTCCAAAGTTTACTTGCGTTATTATCGTTTGTATTTTATTGTTTTGGCACAAGACTCGACGACGGTGGCCAAATTACCATCCGGAGGATGCGGGAGGGGAAATATATGTTACATTATTTTACTGCATTACTGAGTCACAACTCAGTGGGAGCGTAGAAGTACAACAAAAACAACAACGCGAAAATGTACACTAACAGACGCCCGGCGGTGCTCTGCTTTATAGAGACGCGGAATATGATATGTCATCAATTAAGCATATTTTTAGCACGGTCACTTTGCGTAACGGTGACAGCCAGCAGGTGTGCTGGTGAACTTGACCGCTCACCTACCCTGAGAGAACCCAAACACACCACCATCATCCCCATCCTCCCCATCCTCCTCATCATCCTCCTAATCATCATCATCATCCCTGAGTTTGAACTTCCTGACGTAACACAGCAGCAAGAATCAGGGCCATCGAGGAGAAGAGTTACTTCAAAAGTGACACAGCAAGATGATCTATGATTGGTTTTAATGATAAATCTTTCATTTGTAGAGCTGAATCAAAGTTACTATTTCAACCAGAAAGTTGTGATTTTTAACCAGAAAGTGACGGTGATTTCCCTGACTCGCGGTGACCGAGGACTGCAGTGCTTGTAGTCGCCGCTGTGGGGCGCCGGGGGAACGTTCCGAGGACAAGCGACGTGGAACGTGTCGACTAGACACAAAACATTTGCTTTGTTGGTCTCTTTTTTCGTACATCGCAGGTTATTTTTGTTCTGACGAATACATACTGTGCGCGCTGCGTAGTTGCAGAGATGGGGAAACGGAGGTCACACTTTGTGTATGTTGTTACTGCAACGGACATTTTTGGCGGACATTTTGTGTTACGTTGAGCAATTTCGCTGACTTGAAGCCGCAATGTTTCTGTCTGCGGTGAAACACGTCACTTGTTGTTTTCCTACAAGACCTGACCCCTGACCTCGTCCTACCATTGAAAAGAGTTGTCTTGCTTTTCTCGTCCGCTGGGAAGAGACTCTTATTATGAGACTCTTATTGTGAAAGGAGCTTGTTGTCTCTCAAGGTCAGCTGTGTGTTGTTCAATCACACACACACACACACACGCACACACACACACACACACACACACACACACACACACACATATGCACACACACACACACACACACACACATATGCGCACACACACACACACACAGCAGGCTGATTTATTAAATAAAGTGTATTAAATAAACTGACTGCTATGGAGAATAGCAAAATGCTGTTGAAAAGTGTGACACACACACACTCTCACACACATGCACGCACGCACACACTCTCTCTCTCTCTCTCTCTCTCTCTCTCTCACATACACACACACTGAAGACTAAGACTGTAGTTTGGTTTATTACTGAGTGTGTGTGTGGAGGTCTCTACCTCCTACTGGCTTCTGGTGTATCGCTGGTGTATCGCTGGTGTATCGCTGGTATATCACTGGTGTATCGCTGGTGTATCACTGGTGTATCGCTGGTGTATCACTGGTGTATCACTGGTATATCACTGGTATATCGCTGGTGTATCACTGGTGTATCGCTGGTATATCACTGGTGTATCGCTGGTATATCACTGGTATATCACTGGTGTATCGCTGGTGTTCTGCAGGTTCTGGTTGTTCTCCTACCTCCCAGTCCGGGGCGGAGTCTGTTGTCGTAGCCGTCCAATAGGCCGTCGAGGATCCTCGTGAATATGGTGATGTTGTCGTTCAGCTCCGCCTCCTTCGGAGTTCCCGTCGCAACTTGTGAGAAACTTCCAGATTTGTGTTGTTTTTGTGTTCATGTAAAAACAAAGCAGCAGACAAACAATAGATTGAGTCGACCAATATATTATATTTACTGTTCAGTTTTAGTTTAACTTGCTGCCAAAAATGTTTTTAATTAATGAATTAATTTGCATTTATTATTTATTAATATATACATTTTTTATAAAAATATTTTTTTTTACATTTAATTTATTTTACTGCTATGATCATATATAATATCAATCAGCCTCCTGCAGTTACTCACCTCAGCCGGCAGGCGGTGCTCAGGAGCAGCCAGAGGCCGCCGACCCCCAGGGCTCTCATCCCCGGGCTGCGGTCCATCCCATGTCCCATTCCTGCAGCACCTGGACCACAACCTGGACCACAACCAGGAGCAGAACCAGGAGCAGAACCAGAACCAGAGTCACACTCAGTCCAGCCGCTCACACTGTAGTTTAAATCCATCACCACACCCTAGAGTCTGGACTGTAGACCTTTCGATGTATTTAATATGCATCTTGCCTTGAGGAATGAATAGTCATTAACATTAGCATTTTATCAATTAACATTGATAACAAATGGTCATTCTTGTTGCAGTTGTTGCCATTATCAATTATTTTTGGGGAGAATTGTCCTCTTTGGACCGTTGGACAGAGTCCGGGTCTGGTGCCTTGGTCAAGGGGGGGGGGGGGGGGGGGGTCCACCAAACATTTAGTTTTTTTAATTTGTTTTCACTTGTCCCGAAAGTACAATTATCCACACATATAAACGTCCAACTCTGGTGTATTTGTGGACTGGTGGCACCACTTCTAACGTCTGACGGTTAACTAACATGTTTAACACAAAGCAACCTGTCCAGAATCCTGGGGGTGAAAACATCTAAGATGTCTTATTACTACTATGAAGAGCATACGATATTAGAGCATTGACATTTCGTCCAATAATAATAATAATGATGATACTGCGAATTTCAATGTTGGAGTCTCTTCCAATGTCTAACCATTGGAAGAGACTCCAACAGATCTCTTCTCTTGGTGTGAAATGGGTCCCCATGCACCATGCTCCCCACAGCGCACCCAAAACACCAGAAACACCAGAAACACCCAAAACACCAAAACACCAGAAACACCATCTTATCTGTACAAGGCCTGCTGCCATAACCGGATCCATTCACAGCATCCACAAGTTCACAAGTTCTCCTGCAGCCAAAACCATTCCCCCCAAACAGTAGCCGGTAAGTATAGAGACCCGTGGCGTTTACAAGACGGTCCAGTTGCACGGTCCTGTTGTAGACATGCACGGTCCAGTACTTTAAATACACGGTCCAGTACAACATGCACGGTCCAGTACTTTAAATACACGGTCCAGTACAACATGCACGGTCCAGTACTTTAAATACACGGTCCAGTACAACATGCATGGTCCAGTACTTTAAATACACGGTCCAATACAACATGCACGGTCCTGTACTTTAAATACACGGTCCAGTACAACATGCACGGTCCAATACTTTAAATACACGGTCCAATACAATATGCACGGTCCTGTACTTTAAATACACGGTCCAGTACAAACATGCACGGTCCAGTACTTTAAATACACGGTCCAATACAACATGCACGGTCCAGTACTTTAAATACACGGTCCAGTAACAACATGCACGGTCCAGTACTTTAAATACACGGTCCAATACAACATGCACGGTCCAGTACTTTAAATACACGGTCCAGTACAACATGCACGGTCCAGTACTTTAAATACACGGTCCAATACAACATGCACGGTCCAGTACTTTAAATACACGGTCCAATACAACATGCACGGTCCAGTACTTTAAATACACGGTCCAATACAACATGCATGGTCCAGTACAACATGCACGGTCCTGTACTTTAAATACACGGTCCAATACTTTAAATGGACGGTCCAGTAACAACATGCATTGGTCCTGTACTTTAAATACACGGTCAATACTTTAAATGGACGGTCCAGTACAACATGCATGGTCCTGTACTTTAAATACACGGTCCAATACTTTAAATGGACGGTCCAGTACAACATGCACGGTCCAGTGCTTTAAATGCACGGTCCTGCATGCACGGTTCTGTCCAGTATCCTACATCCACGGTTCGGTACATGCCTGCTTCGGTTCGGTTCGGTTCGGTTCGGTTCTGAAGCAGACCGCAACGCAGCTATAGTTCAGCTATAGTACGCACTGTATATGCGTGTGTGTGTGTGTGTGTGGATGTGTCTTCCCTATACCCCCCCCCCCCCCCCCCCCCTCTGCTGCACTATAAATAAATATATAAATAAAAACAGCTCTCACGACTCGCTCGCTTTCGGATCGAACCAGAACCAGATGATATCCCTGAAAGATCCCTCATCCGTATCAACAATACATCACACACACACACACACACACGCACACCCACAACCACACACACACACACACCAACACACACACACCGGTACCTTCCTCCGCTGGTCGGGCTTCACCCCCCCCCCCCCCCCTCCCGCCGCTCCGCTCCGCTCCGGTCTCCCCACGACGCACGGAGCTCTGGTCGGTGTGCACCTCCTCCTGTACCGCTGTACTCCCTCCTCTCTGGTCTGCACACCACACTACGCTATACTACACGACACTATACTACACTATACTACAGTATACTACAGTACACTACAGTATACTACAGTATACTACAGTACACTACAGTACCGTGCAGTACAGTGCAGTACATCCACCCACTCTGTGCTGTCCTGTACCACCGCCTTCCCACACCGCTGCATGGCGTCTCTCTCTCTTACCCCCCGCACCACAGTGATGAAGAGCAGTCCGGTCCAACTTCTTCCTCCTCCTACTCCTCCTCTTCCTTCTCCTCCGCCTCCTCCTACTCCTCCTCCTACTCCTCCTCCTCCATCACCTCCTCCCCTCTCCTCCGGTTCGCTCCTGCGCCGGTGCTCCGGTGTGACGCTCCCCTGGAAGGCTCTTGGTTAATATCTGGGATCAGTGCTGGGTGGGTGGGGTGGAGGAGGGTGGGGTGGAGGTGGAGGAGGGTGGGTGGGGAGGAGTGAGGAGAGATGGGTGGACGTCAGCTCCGGGTGTACACCACCATATTGCGCCTCGAGGGGGCGGGAGGAGGAGGAGGAGGAGGAGGGGGGGGTGGAGAAGTCGTAGAAAATGGATACAAAAAAAGAGAAAGAAAGAAAGTGGAGGATTCTTGGTTGCTGAATGTCTCCGTCAGCGAGGTGGTGGAGGAGGTGGTGGAGGAGGAGGAGGTGGATGGAGTGGTGGTGGAGGTCGAGAAGGTGGAGGAGGTGGTGGAGGTGAGGAGGTGGTGAAGGTGGAGGAGTGGTGAAGGTGGAGGAGGTGGTGAGGTGGAGTGGTGGTGTTGGTGGTGAGGAGGAGTGGCCCAGAGAGCGCGTTTTAAACGATGGCAGCAAACGGGGTTCCCAACCGTTCCGCTGAGCTGGCATCCTCCTCCTCCTCCTCCTCCTCCTCCTCCAGCACTTTGCGATCAGTGGGCGGCAGCAGAGAGGAGAGGAGGGAGGGAGGGAGGGTGGAGGGAGAGGGGAGGAGGGGAGGTGGAATATGAGCGATGGGGGGGGGGGGGGGCTTTACGCACGGCGGCGGCGGCTGACTGCGTGTCGCTCCTATTGGGCCGAACGCGCTATAGGCCGGCGGACCACGCGGTGTATTATTTATATACTAGAGGAATAGATGGTGTGTGTGTTGTGTGGTGTGTGTGTGTGTGTGTGTGAGAGAGAGAGAGAGAGAGAGAGAGAGAGAGAGAGAGAGAGAGAGAGAGAGAGAGAGACTCTTCTTTACTGTGAAAAGAAAAGATGACAATTCCTCTGCAGTCCTAACGAAGACATCCCCAACTACTGTATCTGTAAATGTGTTTTATAGGTTATTATAGACATTGTTTAAAATGTGACAACTAAAACACTATTGTCTACACTTTGGCAATGGCTTGGCTGCCGTGAATGAAAACAATAAAACAATACAAACTATACAAAAACTTGAATTCAAGTTTGTTCAAACTGCACACCGTGGACTATATTTGGCCGATTGATTATAGCTATAAATATATTTGGCATTTTCCCGTCTCTCCCAGGAACGCGGTCGACGGGAACAAGAAGCTCCACGCCATCTACGACACCAGGTGAGACGTGATGACATGTTGGGATGAGTTTTATTGCGTTAAAATGTCGCTTTGAGGTGAGTTTCAGGTGTTAAAAGGTCGCTCTCAACACAAGCGACCGCTATCTGAGCTCCAACAGACACTTGACCTCGGGGTCAACAATTGGCGAGTTGATGAGCTTGGGGCGAGGCCTATTCGGGGAGGGGGCGGGGCCTATTCCCAGTGGAGAGACTGCAGGAGGGTCTGAATCTTTAATGGGAACCTAATTACTCCATCTTGACAACAAGATGAATGACGTGTAGTTTAGTTTCTGTGGTGAGAATTGGTCTTTTGCTTGTTCACGTGCCGGCTGGTCTCTCCTTGGTTAGGTTAGATGTTTTTGATTGACTTTCTGTTCTGAATGGCTCCTGGGGCATTATTTATTTATTAGTTTTAAAATTGTAATATTGGGTTCGAGTTTGGGCCAGGCCTATAGGGACTGGTTGGGGGGGGGGGGCTGTGAATCCTTATGAAAATGTCTATGGCTATATATTACTTAACCCACAGGTTTATTTATTTGGTATTGAGTATTTTTCAGTCTGGTGGAGTAAGTATTTCATATATAATTGGGAAATGTCTCTGCTTCCTCGTCTGCACATCTGGTCGGGCAGATGTGCCTGAGAAATGACATGATGCTGATGTTGTCTGGGACCCACTGCTGCAAACCATCACACGCAATACTGATTGGAATATTATACAAGAAAAATGTAATACCACAGCAAATGCAACCAAAAGCTGCACAGTAATCAACAGGAATCAAGAATCCACAATTGAAACCGCAAACACTTTCCACAATAATGACATCAAATAAATACAGTTTGAATAATAATAATAATAATAATAATAATAAGAAGAAGAAGAAGAAGAAGAAGAAGAAGAAGAAGAAAAAAAGTCTTTCTCGTTCTTACAAAGATAAATAAATGTCTTACCCACTGAGGCGCAGAGCAATAACGCACTAATACGCAACCCAAGTTCTAATTTCTTCTGGAATTACATTTCTAAATGACAGTAAACACCACCTGTTTACTCCTGAAACACACACACACACACACACACAACACACACACACACACACACACACACACACCCTGGGAGACACAAACCTAACCCAAACAGGAGCTGTTTCTGCACAAATAACCTGATGGGGATGAATATACTAAATGCATGGATGGAGTAAGGGTGTAGTTCATCACGTGGTGTTGGGTAATGAGACGGGGCAGCCAGTGGAGGAGACCTGTTCTCCATTGCATGCGCTGTGCTCAGCCTGCAAGGCGCTATAGTGGGACTTCCCAGGCGTCGACTGACTGGATTATCATCATCATCATCATCATCATCATCATCATCATCATCATCACCATCATCATCATATTTGTACTTTTATGCTTCCCGGGACCACTGTCCTGTCTTTTGCGCGTCATGCCTTCCCAAAAGACGCGCGTCGTCTCCAGGGGGATGTGTGTTGCGCGCATTACGCACAGAGCATGGATGACATGGAGGCGCCGTGGGATACAATATTAATAATCATCATAACCATAACTACGTGGCGATTAGACTCCAACATCGAGGGGCACTTGTTCGTTTAAGTGATTGCTGCTTATTGCTTATGATCGGCCTACTATTGTAAAATAGAGACAAGAACGCGATCAGCATCAGAGAGAGAGAGAGACGTCCAGTCATTCATTTACCCATCCATCCGTCCATCCATTCATCCATCCGTTCATTCATTGCTGGAGGAGGAGGAGGAGGAGCAGGAGGAAGAGGAGGAGGAGTATAGTGCGTGGTTAGTCCAGTAGATCCAGAGCTCAGATCCAGAGGGGATGTTTGCGCTCCAGAGATCAGGGCTGCAGGACGCGCTCTCCTGGCCGCTCCTGGTGGCCGCGGTGCTGTGGTGCTGCGTCGCCCAGAGGTGAGTAGTGAGGGTCTCCTGCAGGACCTGCCTGGACCACCTGGACCACCCGGACCTGCAGGTGGAGGTGTCTCCTTGCAGGACCTGCCTGGACCACCTGGACCTGCAGGTGGAGGGGTCTCCTGCAGGACCTGCCTGGACCACCTGGACCTGCAGGTGGAGGGGTCTCCTGCAGGACCTGCCTGGACCACCTGGACCTGCAGGTGGAGGTGTCTCCTGCAGGACCTGCCTGGACCACCTGGACCTGCAGGTGGAGGGGTCTCGTAAGGGGGTCTCCAACAACACACACACACACACACACACACACACACCTGTATGTCCTTCTGTGTGTGTCTTCCAGCGTCAACGAGCCGGGCAACATGTCCTTCGTCAAGGAGACGGTGGATAAGCTGCTGAAGGGATACGACATTCGCCTGCGCCCCGACTTCGGAGGTACGCGTTTAATTACTTGCATTTAATTGGTGAACAAACCAATTAACGGAAAAGTAACGCACAACTTTTTTTCTTGGGGGTGGGTGTGGGGGGGGGGTGTGGGGTTGATTTCAGGTGCACCCGTCGCTGTGGGGATGAGTATAGACGTGGCCAGCATAGACATGGTGTCAGAGGTCAACATGGTGAGTACACTTTAAAAACTAACCCCTTTATATACAGTATATATATATATACACCATTTATTCATCATCATCATCATCATCATCACCATCATCAGTGTGCTCATTGTGTTTTAACACGCAAGCACATACATTTATATTCACCTTATACTGTACATGGAAATAACTGAAATGGATATTAGACCACGACGACAACAACAACAACAACAACAACACTTTTAAAAGCTTCCTGGTTCGGTGGAGATGAGTCTGCAGAATCGTCTTGTGTGTGTGTGCCTGTGTGTGTGTGTGTGTGTGTGTGTGTGTGTGTGTGTGTGTGTGCCTCGATGGCTTTTAAAATTAATTATATATCAAGTTAACAATATGCTACTATGTTATGCTGCTTTAAACTTGTTTTATGGAATATTGATGGGTCAATCCCCACGTTATGTGCCACTCCTGCTGTGTGAATGACGGTCTTTCTTCAAACTGTGTTATATCTCGTGCTAACATATATTGTCGGAGCCTTTAACCGCTATTTGACAGAGTGAGTGTGATTCTATTGACTACTAGATAGCGACACACGGCACATATAGATGGTTGAGCATTGCCTTGCCTACAGGTCAGGCTGCTTGTGGACATTGGGGTTCAAACCCGGAACATTTCGGCGTGCAGGGAGTCAAGCACCGTGTAGCTGAATGAACGAACGGACGCAGAGCTGTGTCAGAGAAAAACAACAGAATCATCGAGGACTCACTTCCCGTCAGTGCGTGGAGCCGGGAAGCCGCTGGTGTAGTTATGAGGTCTGAGGTCTCCTCCCCTACAACCATTATCTATCTATCATTGATCAGGTCACTCACTGGCTCGCGCACACACACACACACACACACGCACACACACACACACACACACACACACACTACAACAGAGCTGCTCTCTCCCTCCTCCCTTTGAAATGTGAAACTTGACTCGTAGATTCTCAGAGACACTGAGAACGCAGACAGAATGGGATGGATAGCTCTGATGGATAACTGCTGATCATTCAGTTTGTGACTGACTTCACATGACTCTGCAGGGAGTTCATCTGTCCGTCGTCACACACCTGGGTGGGGGGTGGGGGGGGAGGGGGACACTCCCGCTTGTGACGTCACAAAAGGATAGATTTTGAAATGGCTTAATTGTGCGTGATACGATGTGGAAGGACAAGTGGGTCAAGTGCAACGCGTGCGGGGACTTGCAAGGAGCTAGCTGAAAGGGAAACCAGAGGAAAACAGGACAAATTAGCATACTGAAGATGCCAATGATTTGGGAACCATGACAGCGTTTTGTGGCGCCAGTGGAGACTGGGCAACTCACATTGAAAGAGTTTTGTTGTGATGCTAGCGGTGTCGCTGATGAAGACAAAGCCAGTGTCTTTAAGCCCCAGTCGCACACAGTCGCTGGTACATATCTGGGCTAACCTTCCGGCACCGCTAGTGATGTTCCGGAACATTTCCATTTTGTGCTCTTTTTGTGGCTTATTGTTCTGTATGTGTTAGTGCTAAGTTTGGATTCAACCAGTAAAATAGCATAAAGTATAAAACTTAATACACATGCTTAATGTTATGAAACAATCACTCTGTTTCAACTAGGGGTGTAACGGTACACAGAAGCCACGGTTCGGTACGGTACCTCGGTTCTGGGGTCACGGTTCGGTACGACGTTCGGCTACAACAGGAAAAAAAGCAACAAAAATCCCAAATGCATAAGGCTAGGTTTCTTTCATTTATTTTGACAGACAGGTAGGTGCAAGTTATACTTAGTTCCACCGTAGTGTCGATATAGTCCCCCCTGAGATAGTTGCGTCCCATGCCTGGCCCTGTAGTGTATCAAGCAGGTGAACACAACAGTGAACATACACTCTTGCATAGGTCATATTTCTATGTAGGGGGGCTGATAAAAAAACAAAAAGCAATTGGTCACATCAGCTACAAAACTGAAAAGCATCTCTTATGTTATAAAAGTACAAAATAAATAGAATACAAAATAAAACTTGTACAGTGTTTCAATTTGTTCCACTTAAGCTATATTTAAACATTCAAAGCTTAAGCCCAACCCTCCAAAAAAGACAGAGGAAAACAAAACATGCTAGTAGGGAGGTACTGAGGTAGCAGGCCAGGTAGTATTAGCAAACTGGCAACTTTGGTAACTTCATTATAAAAATAAAGAACTCAACTTTTCTATATGCTGTATTATATAGTTAAATGTAAACAGCAACATACACTGTTCCCCATAGGACATATTGTTATGTTGGATGACGTCAAACTGAAAGGTTCAATAAGCTCCAAAACTGAGAAGCAGCTCTCATGTTCTGAAATACTACCAAAATGAAATAACGAACAAGGAGTGTTTTCAATATTTTCGGCCATAGGGCTGATGCAAATAAAGAAGCAATACAGAACTGAATAACATCTCCTGGTGTGAAAATACTAAATATGATAAAATATGAGGATAAAATAAAATCCAGTGCCTTTAGGAGGTAATTGTATCACATTTAATTGATAAACTGTGAATCCTGATAAAGTTCATATGGCAGTCTCTTAAAGGTACTCAGGTTCAGCTCTTCTTTACAGATTCTTCCATCTGCCGTCTGTAGTCCACTGAGAACCCGACTTTTTCCCACACAGCTGGATTTGAAAGTAGCAGGCGGGTCTTCTAGCTCCTGTGTCTCAGTTGCATTCACGTGAAACGGTTAAAGCGACCGCCTTCATCTTGTGTTGGGTCCTTCCTTCTGCTGTTCATTGTGTCCTTAATTGCGCGGTCGGCGCAAACAAGCGTTTATGTGGCTTTATCGCCACCTTCTGGATGTGACTCAGGACGTTTCGTCCGTATGGCTGCACGTACCGAACCGTGAGGTTCCATACCGTGAAGTCGCGGGACGAAATACACGTACCGTTACACCCCTATGTTTCAACACAATCACACAAAAGTTGAACAGTTGACGAGCGGGATTTGCGTGAATGGTTCGATTCAGAAAATATGGACGTGAATGGTCTAACTTTCAACGGTCATTTTGCTTTTTGGCGGGAAACAGAGTTGCTGGTGGTTTGTTGGACTGCTTGAAGCTCCGTGGTGGATGTACATTGATTTGTTGACCTCTGAACTCACGGGCGTTTGAGTCAATCTGTGGGCGCACACTACAGCGTGTGTTCATATGAGTAAGGTCGCCAATGCTAGCGGTGAATTGGGCTATTCGGCTAAATCTCTGTTCATGTATCGTTTCCTTATGATTCCTTAATATCACTTATTTTGACATTAACTTCATGATTGAAGCATCACTTATAATCTGCTTCGCTTTTCAGTATTTTGCGGAGAACATAAAGGTGTTGACCAGCGTTCCAACAATTGGTCACACAAGGTTCAGGCCTGTACCTTGTGTGTAGGTAAACTGTAAAGCACTTGTTGTCAATGAGACTAGGATTATATATATATATATATACATATACTGTAATATATACGGTATATTATATATTTGTTCTTGCTCTACTTCTTTATTTTTAGCGTGAGAACTGGTAAATCGCCCGACCATTTTCCAATACCATAAATTAAACAAGTGGAGGTTTGGAAGTGTGAGGTAAATGTGATTTCCGTGCACTTAGACGGTGGAAGCTCTTAATGGAGGTTGTACGCGACTCTGCTGCGTGTGTGTCGTACGCTTTCCAGTGTGACTCAGCAGCGACTGCTGGGAAGCCAGAGATATGACTCAAGACTGAAGGTAAGCATCTCTCTCTGTGAGACAAACTCATCTCCACATGTCAACATCAACTATAAGCCAGTGGTCTACAAACTGTGGGTCACGACCCATAAGTGAAAATTGGATAATTAGTAAATTTGAAGACAGAAAAGTGTGTAAGTGTTAGCGCTGTCAATCAATTAAAAACACGAATCACATTCATCACACAATATGCTGTGATGTCTGGCAACAGGAAGGTTGCTGGTTTGATCCCCGGGCTCCTCCCCCTCCTAGCTAAGTGTGGAGGTGTCCCTGAGCAAGACACCACCTAACCCTACCTGCTCCTCCTAGCTAAGTGTGGAGGTGTCCCTGAGCAAGACACCACCTAACCCTACCTGCTCCTGACGATGTTGTTGTTACTCTATGGCATGGTTGGCACCGCCTGTTCTGGCACTTGCGATAAATGCAATCCATTTACCCATTGAAAAATATTGTTGGCAAGAATTAGTATAGCATTGAATAGAATTACTTGGAACTACACTCTTATTGTTCCCCGACGTTTGAACTTTGGGTCTAACCTCAGCCTTAAGCTACGGTCCACGCACTCCCCCTGGCACTCCACAGTGGGTACTCTCGTCACCACAACATTTAGGTAAGACCAAGGATAAATATCCGTTTCCGGCGGAGTGAGGGGTTATACATATTTTGAAGTGAGTGACATAGCCCAAAGTTATAGCCAATTTATGACTGGACTTCCGCCCCAGACACCTGCACTCCGCCGTAACGGGCAATGACACACGAAGCACTCGGGAGCGGCGAGCAACTCACCCCCGACCCAGTTGGCTTGTTCTCCCAGCGACGCGAGAAACGGAGCATCGATCAAACACCCGACGCTATAAGCGATCTGTCAGATCTGAATGTGTGCCTAGAATGGTGTTCAAAAACCCAGTCCATTCAGTACCCAAAGGTGAGGAAATTCGTGAAATTGCGTTGAAAATAGTTTACCCATTGAGGACTCCAGATTAATCACAAGCATTAACATGGTCAGTCCTGGTGAACATACACAGAGAAATGTTCATTATGTGACTTTTTTGATTGACGATGAGAATGTTTGGTGTCTTGGTGGGTCGTGGGCCAGAAGTACCTCCACAGGTGGGTCATAGAAGGGCATAGATCGTGTAGCAGAGTTTCCCCCTTCAGAAGGTCCTGCTGATGTCTTGTAGGTTTACGGTCCTCCTGCTGGTTTTAGAACGTCGTCTTGTCGGTTTAAGATCCTTCTGCCGACATCTTGTGGGTTTAAGAAGGTCCCACTGTAGTCTTGTTTCAGGTCCGACTGCGGACACCTTGTAGGTTTAAGGTCCTACTGCAGATGTCTTGTAGGATTAAGAAGGTCCCACTGTAGACGTCTTGGAGGTTTATGGTCCTCCTGTAGGTTTAAAATGGTCCTACTGTATTCTTGTGGGTTTAAGGTCCTACTGTATTCTTGTAATACATAAAACATCTTAAAATAAAACAAACTAAAACATCGGAAACTTTCTCCCGCTTATACAGTATATTCATAATGTGTTAGCATAGGGAGATATTTCTTAATAACATAAAACATATCCACCCACATTGGTTTAAGACACAGAAACGGGTTTGTTGAAGTGTCGTTTCCATGTAGTTCCACAGTGTGTGAGTTCTTACAGGGCCTTACATAACTGCATTGTGTAACGCAGACTCCCATGTAGTGTCCCACTACAGACCAGCACTGACCACGCCACCCTTGTAGTTATTATTAGAGGAGGATCACTAGCGTCTCGATTCCCCTCCATGCCGAGACCCTGAGGGTCATTGGTGTGCAGTGTGGAGGACTCAACCGAGCATCCCGATACAAAGACGTCTACAGTAGGACCTTAAACCCACAAGAATACAGTAGGACCTTAAACCCACAAGAATACAGTAGGACCATTTTAAACCTACAGGAGGACCATAAACCTCCAAGACGTCTACAGTGGGACCTTCTTAATCCTACAAGACATCTGCAGTAGGACCTTAAACCTACAAGGTGTCCGCAGTCGGACCTGAACTGAAACAAGACTACAGTGGGACCTTCTTAAACCCACAAGATGTAGAAGGAATGATCGTTCCGGCGAGGGGGTTATACATTTTGAAGTGGTGAACATAGCCAAAGTTATGGCCATTTATGAACTGGACTTCCGCCCAGACACCTGTACTCAGCCGAACGGCAATGACACAGCCCAGAACCGTCGCGGAAATCACCCCCGAACCCGTTGGCTGTTTTCCCGCGAGCGAGAAACGGAGCATCAATCAAACACCCGGACGCAGCGATCTGTCAGATCTGATGTGTGCTGATGTGTCAACAAAACTCAGTCGTTAGTCCCAAAGTGAGGAAATGCGTGAAATTGCGTTGAAAATAGTTTACCCATTGAGGACTCCAGATTAATCACAAGCATTAACGCATTAACATGGTCAGTCCTGGTGAACATACACAGAGAAATGTTCATTATGTGACTTTTTTGATTGACGATGAGAATGTTTGGTGTCTTGGTGGGTCGTGGGCCAGAAGTACCTCCACAGGTGGGTCATAGATCATGTAGCAGAGTTTCTCCCTTCAGAAGGTCCTGCTGATGATGTCTTGTAGGTTTACGGTCCTCCTGTTGGTTTTAGAACGTCATCTTGTCGGGTTAAGATCCTTCTGCCGACATCTTGTGGGTTTAAGAAGGTCCCACTGTAGTCTTGTTTCAGTTCAGGTCCGACTGCAGACACCTTGTAGGTTTAAGGTCCTACTGCAGATGTCTTGTAGGATTAAGAAGGTCCCACTGTAGACGTCTTGGAGGTTTAAGGTCCTCCTGTAGGTTTAAAATGGTCCTACTGTAGTCTTGTGGGTTTAAGGTCCTACTGTATTCTTGTGGGTTTAAGGTCCTACTGTAGATGCTTGGTTGAGTCCTCCACACTGCACACCAATGACCCTCGGGGTCTCGGCATGGAGGGGAATCGAGACGCTAGTGATCCTCCTCTAATAATAACTACAAGGGTGGTGTGGTCAGTGCTGGTCTGTAGTGGGACACTACATGGGAGTCTGCGTTACACAATGCAGTTATGTAACGCCCTATAAGAACCACACTGTGGAACTACATGGAAACGACACTTCAAGGAACAACGTTTCTGTGTCTTAAACCAGTGTGGGTGGATATGTTTTATGTTATTAAGAAGTATCTCCCTGTAAAATGCTAACACATTATGAATATTCTGTATAAGCGGGAGAAAGTTTCCGACACTACGAACATGTCAACAATTGTCAAAGTGCAAGGAGTACAAATCCATAAAGTATAAGAACAAAATTACCCTCCGCCCTGAGTTGTGTATAAATAACTTATTCCCAAGCTCCTCCCTCTCGCTGCAAAAGGATATATTATCCTCCACTTTTACGCAAACACCTCCCTGCGGAGCGCTCTTCATCAATGTAATTATTTAGCATCATCCTCGTGACTCATCACCACCCCCCCCCCCCCACCGCGCTGAACCCCGGGGAACGCCGCACGCCGCACAGCCCGAGAAAGACTCCTCTCATCCAGAGCATCCCCGATCCGAGTGCCGCTCCCGTGTTCCCAGCAGAGGTTCCCGGGTGTTAAACTGGGGTGGTGAGGGATGTTTGACTGGCGTGCCGTCAGACCGCCTTGGGGAGCAGGCTGTGAGGGAAGGCGATGAGCCGTCTCCTCCCTCCTTCCTCCTCCCTCCTCCCTCCTTCCTCCTCCTCCTCCACACGGATCACGTCATCCCATTATGCATCTTACCCGCCCATCTAACTCCGTCACGAACTCACAACCTCAGGCGTTTTTCACACTACATCCCGAATGTGTATAGTGAGGGCAAACTACACCTCTGTGTAACTGCACACCCGTTACAAACCACACAGACACTGACCACGTCGTCCATGTCTGTTAAACTACAAAGTGATGTGTGTGTGTGTGTGTGTGTGTGTGTGTGTGTGTCTGAACACTCTCGCGTCGCATTTTAGGTTTTTATTCGGAGCGGAGGCAGCGATCAAATCCAGCCGTCCCCGCTAAACCGGGACAAAGACCGTACGACCGAGTTAAGAACGTCAAGGATTTGCAAAGGTGTAACCAGAACAAAAAAAATCTACGATATATACATTTTTAACAGCGACGCTTTCTTTTTGGGCGTTTATTTCTTGAATCCTACTTATTTATTTATTCACGAGAGTCAGCGAAACAAAGGCGAGCGTGCGAGTAAAACGCTGCATTAAGAGTCCTGGACAGCGTTTTGAGGGCCGCACCTGTTGGACCAACTGAATTATTCATCACCTCATCTCATACCATGAGAGCCTGATGTGGTTGTAAACATCTCTCTCATCCCTCTATCTATCTATCTATCTATCTCTCCATCTCCCTCTCTCTCTCTCTCTCTCTCTCTCTCTCTCTCTCCCTCTCTCTCTCTCTAGTCGTCTTTCTCTCTTTCTGTATCTCTGTCGCTCACTTCCTAACTCTCTATGATTATGCCGTAATATTTTCCAGCGATATCATCTATTAACATCTAATAATACACTCTTGAGCTTGGGTTCATGATTTCATATCTCTCTCTCTCTCTCTCTCTCTCTCTCTCTCTCTCTCTCTCTCGCTCCCTCTCTCTACTGTATTATTAGTTTGTTCTCTTCCTACCCAACTCTCCACCCCCTCTCTCTCTCTCTCCCCCTCTCTCTCTCTCTCTCTCTCTCTCTCTCTCTCTCTCTCTCTCTCTCTCTCTCTCTCTCTCTCTCTCTCTCGTTCCCACATAGTGTCCCACGCTCGCTCTATACGACGCTATACAATAAAAAGGGGTTTTTGCCACTAAATAATTCAGAGTGTAACTGGGTTTTATATTTATTATTTTCTTCCTTTCTTTATCCTGCTGTGTGCTGTTTAGTTCATCAAGCCCGGGTCTCACGTGTTTCAGAACCAGAACCTTAGAAAACCCGACACACTGACTCAGCCTCGTTCACCTCGCGGCCATCTTGATTCCAAACGCAAGAACCAAAATGGTCGCTCGGTGAAGAAGGCCCATGGAAATCGATGATCCGTCGATCTGGTTAGAGCCATGTCTCATGTACCAGACCACCATGCGATGTTTTCTGAGGCCAAGTAGTGTAAATGACGCTTGAATACATAAGAACAGTAAAAGGTTCTATTACCAGATGGGCCTTAAACACAGACAACCGTTTAATTGTTGTTGAATTCCTTAAGATGCCACCATGACCCTGACGACGGGGGTCATCTATCCCAGCTAGAGCCCTGAGCGCTAAGGGAGCTGTCGC
>PIJE02001502.1:12073-61206 GCA_002895965.2 Coryphaenoides rupestris | reverse complement strand
TCCTTATAAGGCAGGACAGGTAAGTCCTTGTAAGGCAGGACAGGTAAGTCCTTATAAGGCAGGACAGGTAAGCCCTAGTAAGGCAGGACAGGTAAGTCCTTATAAGGCAGGACAGGTAAGTCCTAGTAAGGCAGGACAGGTAAGCCCTAGTAAGGCAGGACAGGTAAGTCCTTATAAGGCAGGACAGGTAAGCCCTTATAAGGCAGGACAGGTAAGCCCTAGTAAGGCAGGACAGGTAAACCCTTATAAGGTAGGACAGGTAAGTCCTTATAAGGCAGGACGGGTAAGTCCTTATAAGGCAGGACGGATAAGTCCTTTATAAGGCAGGACAGATAAGTCCTTATAAGGCAGGACAGGTAAGTCCTTATAAGGCAGGACGGGTAAGTCCTTATAAGGCAGGACGGATAAGTCCTTATAAAGCAGGACAGATAAGTCCTTATAAAGCAGGACGGATAAGTCCTTATAAGGCAGGACGGATAAGCCCTTATAAGGCAGGACGGATAAGTCTTTATAAGGCAGGACAGATAAGTCCTTATAAGGCAGGACGGATAATTCCCCAGAAGAAAAGACAGATTCTGTATCATATTGTTTTTGCTTTACTAACTGGGGACACTGGGGAGTGTGTGTACTATAAATAGCCTGCTCTGCTGTACGGACACATATATTAGAAAATCTAAAACTTGTTTATGAAAAACCGTTTGTGGAACGTCCGAAGGGAAATGACCTCGTCACGCCACGACTGCTGTGATATTTTATTAAAATAGTGGAGGTATTATACTCACCATACATACTTACGTACATACTTACCATAACATACATTCCAGAATATACATAACAAACATACAATCACATAGGATAAAATATCATGTATCACACATACTTACCATAACATAGAATATAATATCATGTACATGTATAATACATACTGTACACACTTAATGTAACATACTGTACACACTTAATGTAACATACTGTACACAACACACATACCATAACATGTAATGTACATCATGTATCATACACACCACAACCATATGTACAGTAATAACACGCTACACACCTCCCATATAACATGCATCACCCGTGGGTGGGTGGAGGTGTGGGTGTGGGTGGGTGTGTGGGTGGGTGGAGGTGATTTATCAGCGATGGGTGCCGGAGGCTGGCGGGCGGAGGTGACAGGAGGTGGAGCCCGCAGCACCCACCCCGACCTTGGGCTGATGTGTGAGGAGTGATGCCCCCTGCTGAAGGCCGAACGCTGTCATCTGTCTCTGTCTCCCCCCCACCCCCCCCCAGTCCCCTCCCACCAGCGTCCGCACGTTCGATCCCCTGGAAGACGGCGTGTGTGTGTGTGTGTGTGTGTGTGTGGTGTGTGTGTGGTGACCAAGTCCCTCCACTCCTCAGATTCTGGATGTGTGTTGTCGTCCAGAGAGGACATTCACTGTCACCCGAGTGTTCATGTGTATATAGCCTATAGCCTTTTCACTGCATATACTGTATATACAGTATATACAGTATATACAGTATATACAGTATATACAGTATATACAGTATATACTATATACAGTGAAAAAGAGATATAGGTTATGGTTTTATATATATAATGATGAGGTAATGGTTCTTTCGTTCTTTCTCTCTGTCTGTATGTCTCTCTTTTCTCCCTCCAATCCTTCTCTCTTTATGCGCACACTCTCCTCTCTCTCTCCTGGTCTGTCCTCTCTTTCCCCCCCCCCCCCCCTCCAGGTGGACTCCCAGGGCAACATCCTGCTCAGCACCCTGGAGGTGCACAACGAGGTGGCGGGGAACGAGGTGACCACCAGCATCCGAGAGAGCCGCAACTCCTCCTGTGCGGGCCTGGGCCTGGGCCTGGAGCACCCTCGGGTGCAGCACCGCAAGCCCAGCGCCACCCTGGGCTCCAGCCGCCTCAGCCTGGACCGCAGCCAGACGGCGTACCCCCGGAAGCCCCGCCTGCGCCGGCGGTCGTCGCAGCTGAAGATCAAGATCCCCGACCTCACGGACGTCAACTCCATCGACCGGTGGTCGCGGATGGTGTTCCCCTTCGCCTTCTCGCTGTTCAACCTCATCTACTGGCTGTACTACGTCAACTAGCGCGCGGCGTCCCCTTCGCCTCGCCGTTCCACCTCAACTTCTGGCTGTATTCCGTCCGATAACGCACGGTGTCCCCTTCGTCTTTCTGTCCAACCTCAACTGCTGGCTGTATTCCGTCCGATAATGCTCGGTGTCCCGTCGGTCTCGCCGGTCGATCCCCGATCAAGACGAACGAGATAACTTCTCGCTGTTCAACCCCCCGTCTATCGGCTGCGTTACGTCAACTAGCGATCGGCGTCTCGGCGGCCGACTTCCGAAGCGAGCCAGGAACCATTTGTTTGTTTGTCGGAACTGAAGTGCGCAAAGGTCGGTTGAAATCCTCCGAAGATCTTCCGATGTTTTTTTTTTTTTTTATTCAGAGTGCAGACTTGTACACGAAAACGCGCACTCGATTGCAACTTCCCAGCACAAAGTTGTGATGATTTATTGAAATACGAAGACAAAAAACGGATTCATATAAACAACAGACTATTTGCAGAGGTATCCATGCTCACCACTGTCCTCTTCCCGGAGTCGGGATGACCGAGGACGTTTCTACGTCGGGAATGCAAGCGAACACACAGCCGTCTTCCCAAGATCTGCGGCGTTGTGTTCGGAGATGGTTATTAATGCCAAATATGCCAAGTACCACAACTGTAGCCATGTTTTCAGTACATCGTATGCGTGTACTGACTGTCAACAAAAATAATAATTCTTACAACTGTTAACGAAACACGGAAACAAACGCAAGATTTCTAGATTTGATGCATTGCTGTATATCACTGAAGCCATTATATGCACCCAGACAGAGACTTTGTGTCCGAACCCTTTTTTAACGAGAACAGATTCTGTACGCCTTGAGGTTGATAACTCAGAATATTAATACTCATACTCACTTGTTTTGAAGGGCATAAGAAGCTTGATCCATCAGAGGTTTGCTGTGTTATATATAAGATATTAAATAAGAAAAAGAATATTGAACGATAATGACACAGTTTTGGATAAAACTGATTGACAATGACAGAACTCATACCAGCATAAAGGATGAAGTTAGTTATTTATCCAACCGGCACAAATACCAAATTCAGGCAACAGGAAAATATCAAGATGAATAACCGTGAAGGAAATGAATGGAGGTTTTTTTGTTCATGTATAAAAGTAAATCTTTATACTTCATGTACACCGAGAATGACGTTTGCATAGTTTTGAATATTTTATAAGTGACACAGAAATTAACATATTTGATATTTACATATTTCTTCTTGTTACGACACTTTCAGGACTGTTAAGAGCCACGCATACGGATATAAACACACACACACACACACGTCAATGAAATGTAAAACTAGTTTTTAATACAACTGGGAAACGACTTTGTATTTTTTTTCCGGGCGGGTTTACACTGGTAACACAGGTCTGGATTAAAACTGTGACGTCGCGCTGAGTCGTCGGTCGTTCTCACTCCTCTGCTCCGGGTTCTCTCTGCTATGTTTTGCTCGGTGGTCGTTTTTTTCGTTTTTGTTTTTGGTTTTATTTTTCGTTAGTTTCGCACAAACCAATGCTTTTGCTCGTCCTCCCTGATCCCCCCCACATGTGTTGTAAATATAATACGCCAAACATATCACAACGTGTCGGCCGTCTCATTCTTTGCTCACGCTGCTTTACATATTATTTTAAAGTTTTAAACGATCGCAGATGAACATTTTCCGATGCCGCAGAAGAATAAGGGAAAATTACGGTAAGAAAAACCCCGGAAAGAAACGGTAGAAGAGGAAAGAAAAGGAGAAGAAATGGGGAGGAAACGTAAAGCAACAACTGTTCTTTATGACGTCAATTACGTCAATTATTTTAACCAATCCAACAAATATAAATATTTCTAATATTTCTCGAAGGAGAAGCATCAGATGAATCAAGAAACAGAAAAAAGAAACAGAAATTTTCGCCGAAAGGCAGAACGAAGAGGAGGAGTAAAGATGGCGGCGTTGAAGCGGCACCTCTAACGTTGCCGCGGGGGCGGAGCGCCGGCGGCCGCCAGGGGACGCGTCGGTTGTCGGGCTGCACGTCACCCGTCTGCCGTCCCTCCTCTCCCCCGGGGTCCCGCCTCCGCCGCCGCCTCGCCACCGCCGCCACCTCGCCGCGCCCCGCCAGCCAGCCAGCCAGCCAGCCTCCAGCAGATCAGCAGCGACGGTTTTACATTCCCGCGTTAATTGACGTTCACGTCGAGACGGACAGGAAGTCACCTGAGAGCCGAGGAGACGAGCGCGCGTCACGAGGACGTTGTTTCCGGTTGTCTCGGTAACGTTTGGTCACGCACGTCATCTGCTGCAGGAACTCAAAGTCCTGGTTCATTTTTCACTGCAGGTGTGTGTGTGTGTGTAGGTGTGTGTGTGTGTTTATGTGTGTGTGTGTGTGTGTGTGTGTGTGTTGTGTGTGTGTGTCTGTCTCCATCCATCATGGTAAGACCACGCAGAGCCCTCTAGAACCTCCCAGAACCTCCTCTAGAACCTCCACCACACCCCACCTGAAGTCTCCAGAGAGGCTCCAACACAGAACCTTACCGGTACACACACACACACACACACACACACACACACACACACACACACACACACACACACACACACACACACACACACACACACACAACAGACACTTGACTTCAAGCAATGAAGAACCAACCAATCATATCACAGAAAAGGTCAGCACCAGTTGTATTATTTATTAGTTTATTACATTACAGGCAAAACTCCAAACTGCCAAACACAAAACTCAGCGGCGGTGTTCCGTCGGCCGGCGTTTTAATAATAAATAAAATAAACTCTGCTCAGCGTACGAGTGCGTAATCATCTGATTTGGGAGGGGGAGGGCTGGCGGATAAAGTGGCAGATTAGTGGGTGAGGATGACACCAGTAAAGCGATTAGGCGGCGGCGTCTCCGATGCGGTGGCTCGTCTGGTTGATCCGCGCGTCCCAGCGCAGGCCTCATATCCCCAGCCGTGACACCGGGCCGTGATTGATTACTAACCACGGGCACCGCCGGTTATATTTGGAGTCTAAAGCGGAATAAATAAATAAATAGAAGCAGCTGCCGTACACCTCGCGGTGCGTCGGCGTCTCGTCTGGCGGTGGGTGAGCGCGGCACCTCGGGGTGCGTCTGCTCGCGGCGGGGGGCTGTGGAAACATGGGCGTGCGGGAACACAAATCATGGAATTGATTTAGCGTCTTCCACAGGAATGTTCCGGGGGAGTGTATAATTAGAGCCGGCAGAACTATGGGTTTACTGGGTATAATGGGAAATAAGCGAGGAGCGCGGATTGGTTTTTGGTAAGGCCCCATGGTGCTGCTGGTAATCTGAAAGTAATGTTGAAACGGAATTGAGCGTGTGTGTGTGTGTGTGGGGGGTGTTTGTGTTTGTGTGTGTGTGTGTGTGTGTGTGTGTGTGTGTGTGTGTGTGTCTCTGTGAGTGTGTGTGCATGCCTGTGTTTATGTTTCTGCATGTGTGTGTTTAGTGTGTGTGTTTGTTTGTTTTGTTTGTGTTGTTCAGTGTGTGTGTGTTTGTGCTGTGTTTATGTGTGCCTGTGTGTGTGTGTGTGTGTGCCTGGTGTGTGTGTGTGTGTGTGTGTGCCTGTGTGTGTGTGTGTGTGGTGTGTGTGTGTGTGTGTGTGTGTGGTGTCGGATTCAGGTGAATTATCGTCACACAGAGAAGTCCAGCTGTTGATCTCTCCTCGTCGTTCATCCTTTATTAAGTTGACCTTCTATTAAAGCAGCTCCTGAGTCTCCAGATTCATCAACACAGTTAACCAAGCAGCAGACATCAAATGTAACAGAACAATGTAATAAGTACAGACAATATGATGATGGTCTCGTATATGAAGACTTGTCCACAGGGTAGGCCTGCTTCCAGATGTTTCATACATCCTACATCTGTACTATAACTTCATCATAACGTATACCTTGTATATCAGAATCAGAATCAGCTTTGTTGCCTTAGTTTTTGCAAACAAGGAATGTGCTTTTTGTGCAATTGGTGCCAAACATTGAACATTAAACGAGTTAAAACATAGAAATTCGAAAAATATATAAAAAAATTGTGTGTTAGATGTGTTTTAATGTAACGCAGTCGTGTCCATGGGGGGTGGGAGTCAGTGGGGGTTAAACGTTAATATAATGTGTAGTATGGTATACGCTATACGTGTAGTATATGGACACTATACTATACTACTGTACACTATACTACCGTTTAGTATTGTGTCCGTAGGGGCTGGGAATCGGTGGGGATCAGTGTACCTCCGTCACGCCTCCGTCATACTCCATGTATCATGTTCTATATCCGTATCAGAGTCTATTTCTGTGCTCTTATGTCTACATGTGTGTGTGCAGTCGGAGGCTTCTTGTTATGAATCCTCTGTTGACACAACAGGGCCCTGAAATAGATGCTCCACTTCCAACTTATTCCGGAGCCAAATGTAGGCCAGCGAGTGGCGAGCGGTAGGCACCGGGCTCCTCTCCCAAGTAGGCCACCGACGGCGAGATGGATCTGGCGGACGTCACGCTGCCGTCGCCATGGGAACGAAACTGCGTCGTCCCGCGTCGCGTGTTTCTCAGACTCCTCCTACTTTCGCCTCTCGCTTAAGCCGGGCAAACGCGGTACGATTTTTAAAGTTGTTTCATTCCGACTCCTACTGTTACGAGTACATCGTCTGCCATGTAAAGCCAAAATTCACGATTTATGTTCTCGCCACGACCTGAGTGTTCACGCTGCACGTACATAAAACGGCCCGTCGGACCCTGTCCCCATCCTGGCTGTTGACAATTGTCAATGAAGATTTATATAAAAGCTCCTTGTTTGAGTCTGAAGAAGTTTGAGTCTGATTTCTGCCAACGTTCTCTCGTTCATATCGGTGGTGAAAGGAGGAGGAGGAGGAAACGTCACAAACACACAACGAGGCACGTATGCTGTGGCCACAGCTCCACCGACCTCCATATTGTCCGTCCACACGACACGTTGTGTTGCCAATGGCGCTTTCAGGTGCTCTGTTTGGCCACTTTGTGGAGGCGCAGCGAAGAAAAAAAAAAGGCCGCCGATCGCGAGGGAATCGACTTGCGGGCTCTGCGGTCACGGAGTCACGAGCCACGAGCCGCTCGGGTCAAAAACGGCTCAAATCGTACCGAGAACGCCGGGCTTCAGAGGCCGCCGGCATCGCGACAGACCACATACTGAGGCTGGGAAACGGATGTGTTGTGGAGAGTGTGTGTACGTGTGTGTGTGTGGTGTGTGTTGTTGGGTGGCAGGAATAAAATATGCGAGACCATCTTGAAATTGTTTCCTGGGAAACCAAAAAAAAAAACCCAGGCAACAATGATGAAGGTTATGGAGAGAGAATGCTTTCACAACGACGCCGTCGATATCTTCTGCCACTTAAAGAGAAACGTGATTCAAGGTCTATCTTGCCTCTGTCACGTGGAAAGTATTTCTGTAATTTAAAAGTATTTCTAAGGAAAAACATTGTATTTATGACCACAGGCGGGAATATATCAGACAATGGTTGGCCCCCGAAGTGTTGTGATTGTGTTTTGTATATTGTGGATATATTAATTTCGCTATAATTAACTCTGTGTGTGTGTGTGTGTGTGTAATCTATTGTGTCAGCAGCAGTGACCCGGCAACACGTGTGTTTAGTCTGACATGCGTGTACAAAAAAAGTGCACGCGTTTGAGAGAGAGAGAGAGAGAGAGAGAGAGAGAGAGAGAGAGAGAGAGAGAGAGAGAGAGAGAGAGAGAGAGAGAGAAGAGAGAGCAGGGAAATGAGTTGGAAGGAAAAGCTTGCGCGCAGAAAAAACCCTTTCTGCCGAGTTGGACTTCCTGGGCACTCAGTGCTTCACACTGGGAGGGAGGAGAGAGAGAGAGAGAGAGGAAGAAGGAGAGAGAGGGAGAGAGAGGAAGAAGGAGGGAGGAGGGAGAGAGAGAGAGAGAGAGAGAGAGAGAGAGAGAGAGAGAGAGGGTGTGGTGGTGGTGGTGGTAACATCAGTGTGTGTGGGAGAAGGTCTTGGTAAGCAGCAGCATGACACCCCAGAGAGCGAGCATTAGTTCAAGGTCACTAACTACCAGTAATTGCGCCTTGTCAGTGTATTGTTATTTTATTATATATTTATGTATATATATATATATATATTATATATATATTCTATACCCCCTCCTGCCGCCCTCGCACCACGAGTTACATCACAGCAGTGCACTTATTATTTTTATTGTTTTGTTTGAAAAGGTTGACTTGGAGAGCAGACTTCATTTACAACTGAAGCCAGCCATATTTGAGGGAGACCACCACTTATAGCTTTAAACGCGACATATTCATACATTGGAAGTGTGTTAGACGTTCTGCAATGAAATTGTGTGCTGACATACAATTGTAAGTTATTAAGTTAACACCCAATATATATATAAGGGCCGTTTTGGACATTGGATGGCTTTAACAGTCATTTTCTAAGTGTGTGTGTGTCCAATTTTTATGACTTTATTGTTATTGATTTGACGGGACTCCTCCCCCACCTTCTGAACGTGGGTGAGCTTCTCTCCAGAAGACACGCCCCAGCTCCCAGTTATCCTTAATGATCCACTAATTATTATCATCCCCAAAACTGCAAATCTCCCCCGTCAATGAGGCTTTTTTTAGACAATTGTGACTCGGCTTTTGTTGTATGCTTGTGTGTGGTGTGTGTGTGTGTGTGTGTGTGTGATGTGTGTGTGTGTGTGGTGTGTGTGTTGTGTTTGTGTGTGTGCGTGCATGTGTGTGTGTTGTGTGTGTGTGTGTGTGTGTGTGCAGGAGAAAATGGCTGTGTTTAGTAATCCGTTTATAAATAAACAGAATGCAGAATGTTCGCACCTACAGCTGGCTGCCCACCGTCTGCTGGCAGCATAATTAATCACAAGGAACGGTGAACACAAGTACCGGCTAGCAGGAGTACTGTGAGCACAAGTACCGCTAGCAGGAGTACCGCTAGCAGGAGTACAGTGAGCACAAGTACCGCTAGCAGGAGTACCGCGAGCAGGAGTACCGCTAGCAGGAGTACTGTGAGCACAAGTACCGCTAGCAGGAGTACCGCTAGCAGGAGTACAGTGAGCACAAGTACCGCTAGCAGGAGTACCGCTAGCAGAAGTACCCGCTAGCAGGAGTACCGCTAGCAGGAGTACTGTGAGCACAAGTACCCGCTAGCAGGAGTACCGCTAGCAGGAGTACAGTGAGCACAAGTACCGCTAGCAGGAGTACCGCTAGCAGAAGTACTGTGAGCAGGAGTACGCTAGCAGGAGTACCGCTAGCAGGAAGTACTGTGAGCACAAGTACCCGCTAGCAGGAGTACCGCTAGCAGAAGTACCACTAGCTAGCAGAAGTACTGTGAGCACAAGTACCCGCTAGCAGGAGTACCGCTAGCAGGAGTACCGCTAGCTGGAGTAGCTTAACTTCAACCACAACCTGCTCACAAACTGGCAATTTAAAGAGATTTGTGCTGTAAAATCGTACATGTAGTCCCTGAACGGATTTCATTATTCTTACAGACAGGACCTTTAATCTGGTTAACAGACCTTTACGTGCATGATGTCCGTGTTCTTTAGCTAACGGCTAGCTGAGAGTTCTTGGCTAAGATGCTAACGTAATTAGAAATATTCGTTCTACGCGACACGTTAACGTGATGGAAGGGAGCAGGTAGTGCCGGTGGGGGGGGGGGGAGAAAGAAGCAGGACATTTGAACAGGAAAAACTGCGTGATCAGCAAAACTCGCCAGTCCGCCTGATTAAAAAGCGGCCATTTATCAGCGGAACGGACGGACGGACGCATCCACTGTACTGTACTGTACTGTAGGCGCGGGAAGAACGTGACTTCGCCTGCGCTGTACGTTCGCCGTCGGAGTAATCTGGGGGAACATCGCGTCGGGAACCAAACGCTGGGCCCTAATGTATTAAAGCACATGAGGACAGTCATCGATTCCCCCCCCCACCCTCCACTGATCATGATCATGAGATCCCATCAACCGACTACAGTCCTTCCTGTATGACAACGTTTGCCCTTATCCCCCCGTTTGCGGTAAAGCCACGAGATCGCTGCCGTCACTCTGACTGATGTTATCTCGCTGGCGTCGCGCCCGGGACGCCTTTAAAATAATGAGGTTAGCGTATACGTCGGACGCGGCCGCGGCCCGTACAGGCAGACGGCAGAGGGCGGGGGGGGTCGGACCTCGCCACCGGCCTCCCGAGGAAACTCTATACATTATCCAGAACTACCACCGCCACAGCGGAACAGGAAATATCGACGCTCATTTGAGGCCGGTGGCGTGAGAGAGGCGGAGGTTTAATACTCTCGTACGTCAACACATTTTTCATTCATCCGTTTATCGCTTCTTTGTTTCGTCGGCCGCCCTTCGGTTCTCATATCGTAAAAATAAAATTACAATTTTAGTCCTGACTTGGCGCTTATAGGCGTCGTTTAGAGAGAATACTTTGCACAGCCTGAGCGCTGAAACCCCGGGCTGGTTTAGGCTGGGTTTAGGGTTATTGGAGTTTGGGCGTTGGAGTCGTTCCCAGTCTTGTTCCCTCGTGGGAGACCGTGGTTGTCTGGGTGTGGTGGGGGCGGGGGGGCGGGCGGGCGAGGCTGCATTGCATTCATGCTGTGTTGTTTCTCTGTCTCTCTCTCTTGTTCTGTGCCGCCCGTCCCACTTCCTCTGTGACTCCTGCTGTTCACATGAATGGATCATAACACCGGCATCCAGACCCGGGCCTTCGAGAACAAGGCTTTTGGTCCCCCACCCACCTCCACCCTCCTCCACCCTTCACCCCGAACCACGGTAGACGAGACCTGAACCCCCCCAACTCCATGTCGTACAAAGCAGAACGAGCACATTACATTAACGATACTTCCTCTAATTAAAGGCTCCTGTCTCCTCCTCTCTGGTCGTGGAGCCGTTCCCGTCCCGTGAGATACGATCACCGTCTCTGACTGCAGCTCACTGGACTCCCAGGCTGAGCTCGGTTGGCGAGCTGTCGATATGAATAAAGATACGCCGGCGTTTAGCCCCCCGAGGGACCGGACCTTCCTCCGGTCTTTAATATCCTCATCCAGCCACGCCACGCTCCGGTCCGCTCCGGTCCGGTCCGGTCCGGTCCGAGGCAGGCCATCCATGTTGTTGCATAACCCTAACGCTAACACAACACCGCCAACGTAACATTTACATTGACATTGAGGGCATTTGTCAGACGCTTTTATCCAAAGCGGCTTACAAAGAGTACATTTGTCAAAGAGAGACGGCGATATATCACCGTGGTACATAAAGATGAGAATAGAGCAGGTCTCACTGGTTTCATAGTAGCTGGGATGAGACCAGTCATTCTGAGTGCATTAGAATAACATGACGTGAACATTACACGGTTCAGGTTCAAGTTTGTTCACCGTCGTTCATTCATACTGTATACACACAGCATACCAGAACAAAATGGCGTTTCTCACGGACCAAGGTGCTAACACAAAAGAAAAAATACATACAAAAATACAACGTGAGGACAAAACTGCAATAGGAAAACACTGGCATTCTACACAATGTCACGGATGTTACGGGAGACCGGACAATTCGGGGGACAATCAGGTGACAGTAGAAGCTGATGTGTTGGTTACCGGAACGCGTGCTTCAGTCCTCTCATGAACTAATGGATGGGAAGAGAGAGGGAGGAAGAGAGGGATGGAGGAGGGAGGGAGGAGGAAGAGAGGGATGGAGGGAGGGAGGGAGGGAGGAAGGAGGAAGAGTATGGATCTCAGGAGTGGAAGCAGAGGGGGGAGAATTTCCCTGTAAACAGAATCCGGCGGGGCAGGTCTGCGCGGGGCGGCCTGTATGGCTGTATAATGGACTTTATAGCTCTGCATTGCAGTTTGACGCGAGGCGGAGGCAGGAAGCTTCTAGATATCTCCGTCCTCCTCTGCTGCAGACCGCCTCGTTCTCTTCTATATACGTGCTCGGCTCGGCTCCTCCGCGGGGATATCCTCGCCGTGTGGATATACTCGCGTACAATCCACGCGTCATGAACGGGTACAGATATACAGTCTGATGATGTGGAACGTCGTCGTGAACTTTGTGTATTTTGTCGTTCTGCGGACCAGTTCCACACCACACATGTACGGGGCTGTGCTGTACACATTCACTGTACACAGACAGCGTTTCTTTAGTTTAGTTTTGCATATGGAGGCCGGCTGGTTTCCATATCGCTCAGTCATCGGTAGTTTACTTCCTCTTCTTTCTGTCACCTCCCTCTTGAGGTCGCTGTTATCATCACTCATTGTCATCACTAGTTCCCAGCTATCTATTATGAACCTAGCAATTATGAAACTTGTTCTATTAACCTTGCAACTATGAAAGTTTGAAACCTGTTCTATTTATGTTCTATTCTTATCTTTATGTACCTTCAAGTAATGTACTCTTTGTAAGTCGCCTTGGGATAAAAGCCCTAAATGTAAATGTAGTTTCTGTTCGAGTCACTGTAAGTCACTGTTTGACCAGTTACTGTTAGAGACACTGTACATCACTGTTAGAGTCACTGTTAGCATTACTAGTTACCGTTAGAGTCACTGTTGGAGTCACAGCAGGGTTTGGCCCCTTGCTACTCATATCCTCCACATACTGTACCTGGCGAAGTAGCCCCGGACCAGAGCCCCGGTCCGACCCACTGAACGCCCAGCCACGCATCATTAATCTGCTAATTAAAAAATCACTTTTGATTGATCGCCACCGCGGCCTGCGGTAGGAAGTGTACCTCGGAGTGAAGGGTGTGCAGACAGAGAGATACTGGAGGTGGTCCCCAGACCAGGGAAGAGGAGAAGCTCTCACAGAACCAGCAACACCAAACCAGTAGTGGTTCCAACTTAGTGCCGTTTCCCTTGCTCAGCCCCGACTCGACACACACGGTACACACACACACACATACACACAGACACACACGGTACACACACACATACACACAGACACACACAGTGGGTGACAGAAGAGATGTATGTGTGTTCGATCTCACCTGTCCTCCAGGTGAATTGCATACTGGGGACTGTCTCGTGTCAAGTGGGTTGACCTTCAAACTGTGGCTTCATTCATCGTCGATAAGATGTGTGTCAACTTGGCTGGAAGAAACCTGATTGGCTGTTCCAATGAACCACAGCAAGATCGTTCAAGGGATCGGACGAAGGTGCAGAGATCTTTAACTCTAATTACCTTCAGTGTCATAATATTTACAATGGCCTACATTCCAATATCCATGTTGTCTCTGTGTTTGCTGAAATGTATTGAATGAAAATGTTGAATTAAACCAAAGTCAAACTGAGTGAAATCGTAAATAGTCAATCCTTTAAAAAAAACAGCAGAAGCCTCCATATAAATCAGCCACGTATCTAATCCATTGTATTGTAATAATTGATGAGCCCTCAAACCAATAATAAATCAATCTCTCAACACAAGTGTCAATGCTGAAGATTGAGACACAAATATCATCGCCCGCAAATATCCCAATCATGGCGCCCATATTTTCGGAGTGATGATGTCATCACACCTCGGAGGCCCCCCTCTGTCTGTCGATCAATAAGTGATCGATCACGTCTCGATACTGATGGACAACCTGGATCTCGATTAGTCTGACGGTCATCTGAGGGTCAAATCTGTCTTATTAATCCTAAAATGACCTGTATTCCATATGTTTTTGGTAGTATAACTTATACCGGAAGATAATTATGTATTGTTATTATTCTTAGCATTTGCATCAGCTCATACTATACTTCCCCTTAAATTGTTTAAAACGGTCTAAACATTGACCTTATCAGAGCAGTTTTACGACGCAAAAAAAGGACAACCTAAGCTAAAGTAACTTCTCAGTAGTCATAATAGCTGGGATGAGACCAGACGTGTCATTCTGAGTGCATTAGTATAACATGACGTGAACATGACGCAGTTCAGGTTCAGGTTTGTTCACCGTCGTTCATTCATACTGTACACACACAGCATACCAGAACAAAATGGCGTTTCTCACGGACCAAGGTGCTAACACAAAAGAAAAAAAACATACAAAAATACAACGTGATATAAAAAATACAATACGAAAACACTGGCGTTCTACACAATGTCACGGATGTTACGGGAGACGGAACAATTCGGGGGACAATCAGGTGACCAGTAGAAGTTGATGTGTTGGTTACCAGAACGCGTGCTTCAGTCCTCTCATGAACTAATGGATGGGAAGAGAGAGGGAGGAAGAGAGGGATGGAGGGAGGGATGGAGGGAGGGAGGAAGAGAGGAAGGAGGAAGAGTATGGATCTCAGGAGTGGAAGCAGAGGGGGGAGAATTTCCCTGTAAACAGAATCCGGCGGGGCAGGTCTGCGCGGGGCGGCCTGTATGGCTGTATAATGGACTTTATAGCTCTGCATTGCAGTTTGACGCGAGGCGGAGGCAGGAAGCTTCTAGATATCTCCGTCCTCCTCTGCTGCAGACCGCCTCGTTCTCTTCTATATACGTGCTCGGCTCGGCTCCTCCGCGGGGATATCCTCGCTGTGTGGATATACTCACGTACAATTCACGCGTCATGAACGAGTACAAATACACAGTCTGATGATGTGGAACGTCGTCGTGAACTTTGTGTATTTTGTCGTACACATTCACTGTACACAGACAGTGTTTCTTTAGTTTAGTTTAGTTTAGTTTAGCTCCACGTTTGCATATGGAGGCCGGCTGGTTTCCATATCGCTCAGTCATAGGTAGTTTACTTCCTCTCCTTTCTGTCACCTCCCTCTTGAGGTCGCTGTTATCATCACTCATTGTCATCACTAGTTCCCAGCTATCTATTATGAACCTAGCAATTATGAAACTTGTTCTATTAACCTTGCAACTGTGAAAGTTTGAAACCTGTTCTATTTATGTTCTATTCTTATCTTTATGTACCTTCAAGTAATGTACTCTTTGTAAGTCGCCTTGGGATAAAAGCCCTAAATGTAAATTTTGTTTCTGTTCGAGTCCCTGTAAGTCACTGTTTGACCAGTTACTGTTAGAGACACTGTACATCACTGTTAGAGTCACTGTTAGCATTACTAGTTACCGTTAGAGTCATTGTGAGAGTCACTGTTGGAGTCACTGTTGGAGTCACAGCAGGGCTTGGCCCCTTGCTACTCATATCCTCCACATACTGTACCTGGCGAAGTAGCCCCGGACCAGAGCCCCGGTCCGACCCACTGAACGCCCAGCCACGCATCATTAATCTGCTAATTAAAAAATCACTTTTGATTGATCACCGACTCCTTCAGTCAGCAGCGGCTTTCTCCCGCTTAACATCATGACGTCCACCGCGGCCTGCGGTCGGAAGTGTACCTCGGAGTGAAGGGTGTGCAGACAGAGAGATACTGGAGGTTGTCCCCCGACCAGGGAAGAGGAGAAGCTCTCACAGAACCAGCAACACCAGAAACAGGACCTGCCCCTGGTTTCAACCCGACTCGCCCGACTCGACACACGGTACACCACACACATACACACACACACATACACACACACACACACACAGTGGGTGACAGAAGAGATGTATGTGTGTTCGATCTCACCTGTCCTCCAGGTGAATTGCATGCTGGACTGTCTCGTGTCAAGTGGGTTGACCTTCAAACTGTGGCTTCATTCATCGTCGATAAGATGTGTGTCAACTGGCTGGAAGAAACCTGATTGGCTGTTCCAATGAACCACAGCAAGATCGTTCAAGGGATCGGACGAAGGTGCAGAGATCTTTAACTCTAATTACCTTCAGTGTCATAATATTTACAATGGCCTACATTCCAATATCCATGTTGTCTCTGTTGTTTGCTGAAATGTATTGAATGAAAATGTTGAATTAAACCAAAGTCAAACTGAGTGAAAATCGTAAATAGTCAATCCTTTAAAAAAAAACAGCAGAAGCCTCCATATAAATCAGCCACGTATCTAATCCATTGTATTGTAATAATTGATGAGCCCTCAAACCAATAATAAATCAATCTCTCAACACAAGTGTCAATGCTGAAGATTGACACACAAATATCATCGCCCGCAAATATCCCAATCATGGCGCCCATATTTTCGGAGTGATGATGTCATCACACCTCGGGAGGCCCCCCTCTGTCTGTCGATCAATAAGTGATCGATCACGTCTCGATACTGATGGACAACCCGGATCTCGATTAGTCTGACTGTCATCTGAGGGTCAAATCTGTCTTATTAATCCTAAATGAGCCTGTATTCCATGTGTTTTGTAGTATAATATACCGGTAGATCATTATGTATTGTTATATTCTTAACATTAGCATGTGGTGGATTTTGTAAATGACCCTCATTACTATACTTCCCCTTAAATTGTTTAAAACGGTCTAAACATTGACCTTATCAGAGCAGTTTTACGACGCAAAAAAAGGACAACCTAAGCTAAAGTAACTTCTCAGTTCGTCTATAAAACAAATCCATAGCGGTCCCAACACCGAGGCGGTGAGCGAGGAATTAAAGAGTATTCCAGCCATTCAGCACCGGCATGGGAATCTATTTTTTTTCTCACGGCGTCAGCAGAAAATATCCTAACACAACCGTTTGTGATATGCTGCTCTGCACGGGACTTCTCATCTCATTCTCAATCATCTGGCTTTGGTGTTTGATATGGAGGGGAGGGGGGGGGGGTAAGAGAGAGGATGGGGAGTTAGGAAGTTAAGGTCCTCTGGTTGTGGTGTGTGGTGTGTGTGCTTCTGTCTCTGCCTCTCTCTCTCTCTTCTTCTCTGCCTCTCTCTTCTCTCTCACTGCCTCTCTCTCTCGCTCTCTCTCTCTCTCTCAAATAGAGAGAGTATGGGGGAGTTAGGAAGTCCTCTGGTTGTGTGTGTGTGTGTGTGTGTGTGTGTATGTATGTATGTGTGTGCGTGTGTGTGTGTGTTTCCCTCTATCTCTCTCTCTCTGCCTCTCTTTCTCTCTCTCTCTCTCTCTCTCCCTCTCTGCCTCTCTCTCTCTCTCTCTCTCTCTCTCTCTCTCTCTCTCTCTCTCTCTCTCTCTCTCTCTCGCCTCTCTCTCTCTCTCTCTCTCTCTCTCTCTCTCTCTCTCTCTCTCTCAAACATGAGAGAGTATGGGGGAGTTCACTGGATGTGTGTGTGTGTGTGTGTGTGTCCCCGTCTCTCTCTCTCTCGCTCTCTCTCTCTCTCTCTCTCTCTCTCTCTCCTCTCTCTCTCTCTCAAGCATGTCAACAACATACTTTTCGGTGTCACTTCAGGTTTCAAACTTCTATTCTGCTTGAAAAGGGGTGGGAGGGGCTGTGTGTGACAGACATTGATCCACAGCGAGATCATTGATTATTGGGGGGGGGGGGGGGGGGGTTGGCGTCGCCGTGACGACAGGTTGCCACGTGTGTGTATTGTTGTTGTTGTAATTAAAAGCCGCCTGCTAGCCTGCTAGCCCCGCGGCGGCGTATGTGCCTGTACCGTTCACGTTCAGATCCATGCCTGATTTCCCAACCGGCCGCGCGCTCCTGCTGACGAAGCAGAAAGAAAAGGGCGGGAAAAAAAGTATCCGATTTTTTTTCCCGGGGATATTCATCATCTTATTATTGAGTTAATTATTGTGATTTATTTGGGCCTCGGATGGCTTCCATGCGTGAAACACTCAGGTCACGCGCAGTCGAGCGTTGAGGAACGCAGCAGTTTCTTTTCTTTCTCCAGCGTCGTTATGGATCGTCGGTAACGGCGCTAAAAAGAGGAATTATTATTAAATAATCACTTGATGTGTTTTTTAACTCGGGGAGAACCTCAGCGTTCTGCTGCAGTTCACGGCCTTGCGTTGCGTTGCATTTCTCTCCAATTAAGCGGGACGCCTGAAAGCAGACGAGATTTTGACCCAACCTCCTCTTTCAAATCCGCTAAATATTTGATGGTCAAAACACACACCGCACATCTGCACATCTTATCATACCCGCACCAAGATTTCTCTATGAATATAACCCACTGCCTCGAAAGAACCGGCAACACCTGGCAACCACCCACCCCTCGATGATTCCGAACCACTGCAACACTGTTTGGATGCAATTACCGCTTTTCGCCATAGATGTCGCCAAAGAGCACGGAGCAGAAATCTTCGAGATTACCACTTTAACGTCTTGTCGCGCGGACCAGCCTGTAGGTCACAAAGTCTCGGTGGTTTGGGGGGTGTGGGGGGGGGTGGTGTTGAAGAGGTGGTGGTGATGCTTTCTCATCATTACACGCGCTAACCAGACGGTTAATGCGCGATGCCGCCGGCCGCCGGAGACAACGACGCGCTTCAATAACGCTGCGGCCAATAACCTTCCCGCTTGAATCGTAATCGCCGTAAACTCCCAGGAGTCGACTTCCTCTGCCAGGAAGATCACGCCATCAATCACCTGCCACTCAGCCGCCGCCGCCATCATCACCACCATAATCATCCTCCTCCTCCTCCTCCTCCTCCTCCTCTTCATCTTCCTCCTCCTCCTCCTCTTCTTCATCTTCCTCCTGGTCTCAGAACAAGCCTAACAGTCTTCTCCTCACCGCGTTGCCCGGGAGATGTCATCTGCCTCCATTAAGCGCTGTGATTGTGGCAATAATAACGCTAACTGGAAACAAATGAGAAGAGCCTGTGATTGGTTATTGCCTGGCCTCGGGTGGGCGGGGCCTCTGGTTGTCGCGCGGCGGTGAGTGTTTACTCATGTTTATGGGATGTCGCGGTACTAATGTCTGTTTCCTGCTGTGTGTCCTAAACTTCCTCCCAATATATCTCCCGCCAATCCGTTAAACAACGAGTGCAGTTTGCTTGTTTCGACGGCCCCAGCCCTCAACTTTACGGTATAAAACGATAGAATGTGAACATAGTGCAGCAAAGTGTCTTGCCACAATGCCACATGAAGTCGCTTTGTTCAGGGCTCCTCCAAGGACACAGGCAGCAGTGGTGTTGAAAAGTGTGGCTTATTGCAAACTAAGCTTGTATGAAATGACATGACAGAGCAGATGGTTCCTGCTAGCGTGCTAGCGCTCCCGGAGTGTGTGTGTCGATGGCTGACTTGACCTGTGGTGCGCTGATTAGCCAATGCACCACAGGTGTGCAGCCCCGCCCACCTCAGACTCTAACTGGGCCAGGTGAGGCTGTAGCCCCTCCCACGCCAGACTCTAACTGGGCCAGGTGAGGCTGTAGCCCCTCCCACGCCAGACTCTAACTGGGCCAGGTGAGGCTGTAGCCCCTCCCACGCCAGACTCTAACTGGGCCAGGTGAGGCTGTAGCCCCACCCACCCCAGACTCTAACTGGGCCAGGTGAGGCTGTAGCCCCACCCACGCCAGACTCTAACTGGGCCAGGTGAGGCCAATTAAGCCAGCCACCAAACACACCCACAGCCTCTTTTTTTTTATTTAACGTTTGCAGTCTTCTCTGAGAAGAACTCTTCTGGTTGCTATGGGAAACCATCACCTATGACCTCTGACCGGCTTACGGTTTACAGCGCGCGAGTAAAGACGGGCAAACGTAAAAGGAAATGACACCTTAATCCGCGGGGTCTCTGCTGGAATGCGCTCATGGATTTTCCTTCAGGGTCTGTGGGGATGAGAAGCCGCCATAACTCACGAGCCGATCGATCGGAGATTACGGCCGCGTCCGCCGTCCCCTGCTCAGCGACACGATAACAAGGGTGGCTTCCCCTGCTTAGCCTGTTATTAGAGGGAGATTGGTGTTGTGGTCGTGGTGTCTCTCTCTCTCTCTCTGTCACAGTCTCTGTCTGTCTCGCTCTCTGTCTGTCTCTCTCTCTCTCTCTCTGTCACAGTCTCTGTCTCGCTCTCTGTCTGTCTCTCTCTCTCTCTCTCTCTGTCACAGTCTCTGTCTCGCTCTCTGTCTGTCTCTCTCTCTCTCTATCACAGTCTGTCTCTCTGTCTCTGTCTCTCTCTCTCTCTCTCTGTCACAGTCTCTCTCTCTCTCTCTCTCTCTCTCTCTCTCTCTCTCTCTCTGTCTGTTTTTGTCTCTGTCTCCCCTCTCACTCTCTCTGTCATGGTTTCTGTCTCTCTCTCTCTGTCTGTTTTTGTCTGTCTCCCCTCTCACTCTCTCTGTCATGGTCTCTGTCTCTCTCTCTGTCACTGTCTCTGTCTCCTTCTCTCTGTCTTTTTCTGTCTCTGTCGCCCCTCTCTCTCTCTGTCTCTCTCTCTCTCTCTCTCTCTCTGTCTCTGTCTCTTTCTCTCTCTCTCTCTCTCTCTCTGTCTCTCTCTCTGTCTCTTTCTCTCTCTCTCTCTCTCTCTCTCTCTCTCTCTCTCTCTCTCTCAGACATAAATAGACTAGATGTGGGCTCTGAATGCATCTGTCAGATGATCAGAGAGCGGAAAATAGTCTAGTGGTTGGTTCGGGTGTTCGACTCCCACACGAAAGGATCCGGGTTCGATCCCCAATGTCTGCAGCCTACCTGTCTAGAGCAAGATGCCTCCTAACCCCAAGATGCCTCCTAACCCCTACCTGCTCCTTAATGACATGGATCTGAATTCACCACATTCAGAGACGGGTGTGTGTGTGTGTGTGTGTGTGTGGAGACACATTCTGGAAGGCGTGTGTCACTCATGTGTGATTGGTGTGTGTCCAAGTTGCCATGGAAACCCGGAACTCAACTCAAAGGGTTTCCAAACCAGCTAGACTGTATATGGTATATATATATAAATGCTTTTTACCATCACTAAATGTATTTTGTAATGGTAAAATAAGCATTTATAAAAGTACAAGTAAAGAAAATACATTAGTAAGATACATTTAGTACAAATAATAAGTTAACTGGAATAGAACTAATATCATATCATATGGTTTCATTTAATTTTATCGTCAAGACTTTTTGAAGTGCAACAGAACAGCTGTTGGCAGTTTATATGATAGTGAGCCGTTAATGATGAGCATCTCATGAAAATGAAACAGTCACACACACTCTCTCTCTCTCTCTCTCTCTCTCTCTCTCTCTCTCTCTCTCTCACACACACACACCCACCCGAGACCACCGAGTTGCCCCCTCATGTTCCAACACAAGGAAACATGAGGTAATCAACTGTACGAGCACAACGACCAACAGCAATCTAAACGGCCCGGACTCCGCGGCGTTTCTGATTGAATTTGTGCGAGCCTGTGAGAGAGAGAGAGAGAGACAGAGCGAGAGAGCGTTCCTGACCTGGATCTCCGTCTATTTAACACCCGGCAGACACCCTCGGGTGCCACCCATACCGATGCCACCCAACTACAAACTGCTGTCGACTTGAGACAAGAAGCCCCGTTCACCCCGACCACCCCAGGTTTAATTTATCTCACTCTTCGCTGGCTCCTCTGACGTATTCTTAAAAATGAATAAAAACATGTGGATTCTGAAAATGTTTTTTTTTAAGTGTATTTATTTTATGAAAAATGTCATAACCTATAAATATTCAACTTGAAAACATTCTGTCATACTATCCTCCTCATCCTCCTCCTCCTCCGACGACGACGACCTGAATAAATATCAACCATTTCCAAACTGAATCAGGATAGGCTCAATCTAATTGTGACATCACAAATGGGGCTCTGAAATCTCCCCATGCTCCAAAAAAAATCCAATCAGAAGAAGTCTTTCAGAAGAAGATGAATGCATTGCACACCAAACAACCTGTTTATTCAAAGTCATGTTTCAAAGACAATTTAACAGATATGCTTCCACCACCAGGTATACGTGCAGATATAGATGCTCTTACGTGGATATTTCCTGATATATGATATACGACCGTACTGAGAGAGAGAGATACATACATGTATGCATGTCTGACGACTCCTGGCCCACTGGAGGCAGATTTGAGATATATTTAGAATGACACGTTTCTTATACAGTGTGACATTTCCTTGGACCCCAATCTCTGCTGCTTTGCATAAGCTATGAGGCTGGTTTGCAATAACCCTGTGTGTGTGTGTGTGTGTGTGTGTGTGGTGTGTGTGTGTGTGTGTGTGTGTGTGTGTGTGTGTGTGTGTCTCTCTCTCTCTCTCTCTCTCTCTCTCTCTCTCTCTCTCTCTCTCTCTCTCTCTCTCGTTAGAACAGTGGTACCCTGTTCCCCGTGTGCCTCCTTCTGCAGTTGCTGATTAAACGGCCCGATCCTTTGTTAAGACAGCGCCCCCCCCCCCCCCCCCCAACCCTCCCCACGACATGCTGTACATCACGGCACCAGATTGATCTGTGTGACTTCAACAGAATCAGCACAATCCCCCCCACACACACAATCCTGAGGCATCATCGCTTATCCCCCCCGCGTGACAAAGGTAATATCCTAATATCCATCGGCAGGATTCATAACAAGAGGTGGTGGTGGTGGGGGGGTCTGAGAGAGAGAGAGAGAGAGAGATGCTAATCCAGACCTCCCGCAGCTGTTCAGGTCCTGTCCGGATCAATCTCTCCTCAAAAGCCGTCGGCCTCCCAAGATCGTAACGGTTCGCTCGTAAACTATAATGAGATGCATGGAGGAGCAGGAATTACGATAACCCTCGTGGGAATTATGATGATTCATAAATGCTCTTTGTTTGTTTGTTTGTTTGTGGTTTGTTTCTGCTTATTGAGAGCAGGATAGTCTGGTGGTTTGACTCTCTGCCCAAATGGTTCGGGGAACGAACCCCGATGTCTCTGCACTGTCTAACCCCTACCTGCTCCTTAATGACCTGTCTCTGTACTGTCTAACCCCTACCTGCTCCTTAATGACCTGTCTCTGTACTGTCTAACCCCTACCTGCTCCTTAATGACCTGTCTCTGTACTGTCTAACCCCTACCTGCTCCTTAATGACCTGTCTCTGTACTGTCTAACCCCTACCTGCTCCTTAATGACCTGTCTCTGTACTGTCTAACCCCTACCTGCTCCTTAATGACCTGTCTCTGTACTGTCTAACCCCTACCTGCTCCTTAATGACCTGTCTCTGTACTGTCTAACTCCTACCTGCTCCTTAATGACCTGTCTCTGTACTGTCTAACCCCTACCTGCTCCTTAATGACCTGTCTCTGTACTGTCTAACTCCTACCTGCTCATTAAGTAAAAATCATGTTTCATGTTTCTGAGGCGTCGTTGCCAAAGAGACAGGTCCGAGTCACGTTTCTATTGACGACGAATTCTTCTTTCTCACGTCAATCAAAGCTCCTCAGCAGCCCTCAGCGAGTAAACGCAGCCGTAGTCCCGCCCCTCCCAGCCCTCAGCGAGTAAACGCAGCCGTAGTCCCGCCCCTCCCAGCCCTCAGCGAGTAAACGCAGCCGTAGTCCCGCCCCTCCCAGCCCTCAGCGAGTAAACGCAGCCGTAGTCCCGCCCCTCCCAGCCCTCCCCTCCAGGCAGCGAAGGGTCAACAGATCTTCACGTCAGACTCCATCGCTCCATTTGTTTGTCTCCTCCTTCCATTTTTTTTTCTGTCGATTGGACATCTGAGGTTTTTTTTTAGCACCTGAGGAACACTTGAGGAGTGCCAAGCTGCCAAATATCTCCCGGTAACCAAGGCAACAGGAACACAGCTATTCCCAGTGTCTCTCACTCTCTCTGCCCACATCGGACTGAGCGGTTCAATAATTCAGCCAGAGATCGTCTCCATTTGTCCAAATCAAAAGCGTTCCGATGATATGAGAGAGAGAGAGAGAGTGAGAGAGAGAGAGAGAGAGAGAGAGAGAGAGAGAGAGAAAGTCAGGACTTGTTAAGGAGGCCAAACCCACAACGTTACTGGTGGATTGGTTTGCATGAGAGGACTCCCTCTCTAGGTTAAAGGCATGCTATTACATGTGTCACCTCTGATTGGCTGATCGGGTTACCTGCTGATGAACACACCTGTGTGACTGTCCTCTGTGCTTTTTGAAACTGAATTACTGAATGGAATGAGCATTTTGTAGATTTACATTTCGGGCATTTGGCAGATGCTTTTATCTAAAGTGACTTATAATAAGTACATTTGTTGAAGGAGACAGCTATATATCACTGTGGGTATAAATAGAGCAGATTTCAAGCATTCATAATTGCCTTTATTTCGTTTACCTGAAAGCTTTAAGTGTTTGGATTCAGCCCAGGATGCTCAACGTTCACCAAAGTCCTCTCTGGTGAGATGCTGTGTGGAGCCTCGATGCTCGGCTGAGGAGTGGAGGGCGACATGAGACAGCAACGTGAAGACTTGTGGTGGTGAGGAGGAGGAGGAGGAGGAGGAGGGTGGATCTTAACCGCTGGGTGTGATCCAGAGAATAGAGGAACTCCCACTGAACCCTTTTATAGCTGCACACACACACACACACACTAACACACACTCATGCATGCTCTCTCTCACACACACACACACACACACATGCATGCTATCACACACAAACTAGCACACACACGCACATACACACACACACACACACACACACACTCATGCTATCACACACACAGACACACCCACACACATACGTACACAAACACCCACACACTCACACTCACACGTGTACTCACACCACACACACACACACACACACACACACAAACAAACACATGTGGTGGTGCTGACATTCCAAGGGTAGTGTGTGAGTTATGAGTGGCTGGGCTAGCATGCCCTCTCCTGGCTAGCTGGAGGGCTACGCTACATCTGGCTAACATAATATCATCATAGATTCCCCCTTCACACCTTGTTCCCCCCCTCCCCACACACACACACACACACACACACACACACACACACACACACTACTGAACTCTGATGGTAGCCTAGCTTATTTTAGCTTAGCTTAGCTTAGGATCACTACTCTTCTGTCATGTCAGTTAAATGTATGTCTATTTATATGTCTGTCTGTCTGTCTGTCTCTCTGTCCATCTATCTGTCTGGCAGCCAATCTGTCTGTCTGTCTGCCATCTGTCTGTCTGTCTGTCTGTCTGTCCATCTATCTGTCTCACAGCCAATCTGTCTGTCTGTCTCTCTGTCCATCTATCTGTCTGGCAGCCAATCTGTCTGTCTGTCTGCCATCTGTCTGTCGTCTCTCTGTCCATCTGTCTGTCTGTCTGTCCATCTATCTGTCTCACAGCCAATCTGTCTGTCTGTCCATCTATCTGTCTCAGAGCCAATCTGTCTGTCTGTCAATCTGTCCATCTGTCTGTCTCACAGCCAATCTGTCTGTCTGTCAATCTGCCCATCGGTCTGTCTCTCTGTCTGACTAAAGCTAGCTTTGGACGGCCAAACCGACATCACAGTTTGAGTCAATGATCTTTTTTTTTTTTTATTAAGTGTGAACAGTCCAAATATTTGGTGTGTATTCTGGGCGCCCTGTGGGTCTGGTGGGAGGCGTGCGATTGTTCTGGAGCAGTGAATCTCCATCTCAAACTATTTTTACTCGCAGTATTGTGCCCCCTTTCTAAGACATGTATTCAGGCTGAGGGCTGGCGTACACCCACTCCGTGTGTTAATTCATTCATTTTGCAGCGTTTAATGGAGCCACCATGCTATCTCGGTGGATATCGTCTTCATGGGAGACGTGAGCCATGAGATACCAGGGGGAACACACACGGGTACTTTTTTATTTGAGTGATGAGCACTTTTATACGTTTTCTACCTTCACTGCTACATTCCGAAGCAAATGTTCTACTCTCGCGTTCCCTTCATTTCGTCGACCTCTCCCAAGCACTGTTCGTTTTTGCGAAGCATATTTCGTGTCCAACATTTACATTTAGATTTACATTTAGGAGACGCACTTGTCCAAAGCGACTTAGAATAAGTACATTTTGTCCAAAGAGAGTGAAACAACAATATAGTGCTGACGGTGCAGTAAGATTTGAATAGAACAAGTTTCAAGTACTCAAAATTGCTCGGTAAATAGAACATGTTCCAAGTACAATTGCTATACGTTATACAGAATACACCAAACAGGTGTATGCTTTAAATATACACAGTAAAATACTTATCTCCTATATTGTTGATAAAAGTTCTCTGAAGGGATACTTGGACCTTTACTTTTTGTAACTTTGCCGTGAGGAGTGAGTTTGTGGTTTGTGATTGTGTAAGAACATGATAAGATGACGCAATGCGGTCCATTGGAGTCCACGTGGCGCGTGAATATCCTGCCATTCATGTTTCACTGTTAAATCAGCTTATGCTGCTCACCTCAGCGGGCTCGTCGGCCTATAATTAAATGTAATTATTTTTCACGGTTGGAATTTGTTTACATTATTGGGGTTTTCACGAGCCTCCTGGGCAGGACTTTCTATTTATAATACTCTGCTATTAATTTCCATGGACTTACTTGAGGCCAAATACAATACTTGTTATTAGTATGAGGGACATTGGGAGAAGGACAATGCAGGACAACGGTTATGAGCGTTCGAATCCTTGGTTCTGAGTTCTGGGTTCGATCCCCAATGTCCACAGTCTGCCTATAGGCATCCTAGATGATGACCCCTAAACCCCTACCTAGGGGTAGTAAAGTACCTGTCCCTCTGTACTGTCTAACCCCTACCTGCTCCTTAATGACCTGTCTCTGTACTGTCTAACCCCTACCTGCTCCTTAATGACCTGTCTCTGTACTGTCTAACCCCTACCTGCTCCTTAATGACCTGTCTCTGTACTGTCTAACCCCTACCTGCTCCTTAATGACCTGTCTCTGTACTGTCTAACCCCTACCTGCTCCTTAATGACCTGTCTCTGTACTGTCTAACCCCTACCTGCTCCTTTAATGACCTGTCTCTGTACCGTCTAACCCCTACCTGCTCCTTAATGAACCTGTCTCCTGTGAACTGTCTAAACCCTACCTGATCGCTTAATGTAACGCGTGCTCTGTAATGTACTAAGCCCCCCATAAACGCTGCTACTTACGTGACCTGTCTCTGTACTGTCTCTAACCCCTACCTGCTCGCTTATGCCTGTCTCTGTACTTGTTCTAACCCCTTACCTGCTCCTTAATGACTTGTCTCTGTTACTGTCTACCCCCTACCTGCTCCTTAGTGACCTGTTCTCTGTACTGTCTAACCCTACCTGCCTCCTTAATGAACTGCTCTGTACCGTCTAACCTACCTGCTCCTTAAAGACCCGTCTCTGTACCGTTAGCCCTACCTGCTCCTTAATGACCCGTCTCTGTAACCGTTCTAACCCCTACCTGGCTCCTCAATGACCCGTCTCTGTACCGTCTAACCCTACCTGCTCCTCACTGACCCGTCTCTGTACCGTCTACCCTAACCTGTCCTCATGACCCGTCTCCTGTACCGTCTAACCCCTACCTCTCCTCAATGACCCGGTTCTGGTACCGTCGTAACCCCTACCTGCTCTTTAATGGACCCGTCTCTGTACCGGTCTAACCCCTACTGCTCCTTAATACCTGTCTCTGTACTGTCTAACCCCTACCTGACTCCTTATGACCTATGCTCTGTACTGTCTAACCCCTACCTGCTGCCTTAATGAACCCTGTCTCTGTACTGTCTAACCCTCCCTGCTCCTTTAATGACCTGTCTCTGTTACTGTCTACCCCCACCTGCTCTTTAGTGACCGGTCTCTGTACTTGTCAACCCCACCTGCTCCTTTAATGGACCTGTCTCTGTACTGTTAACCCCTACTGCTCCTCTAAAGACCGTCTCTGTCCGTTCTAGACCCTACCTGCTCCTTAATGGACCCGTCTCTGTACTGTCTAACCCCCTACCTGCTCCTTAATGACCTGTCTCTGTACCGTCTAACCACCTACCTGCTCCTCAATGACCCGTCTCTGTACCGTTAACCCCTACCTGCTCCTCAAATGGACCCGTTCTGTTACCGTTCTAACCCCTACCTGCTCCTCAATGGATCCCGGTCTCTGTACTGTTCTAACCCCTACCTGCTTCCTTAATGCCCGTCTCTGTACTGTCTAACCCTTACCTGCTCCTTAATTGACCTGTCTCTGTACTCCTAACCCTACCTGGCTCTTAATGACCTGTCTCTGTTACTGATCTAACCCCTACCTGGCTCCTTAATGACCCTGTCTCTGTACTGTCTAACCCCTACACTGCTCCTTAGTGACCCGTCTCTGGTACCGTCTAACCCCTACCTGCTCCTTAATGACCCGTCTCTGACTGTCTAACCCCCTACCTGCTCCTTAATGACCCGTCTCTGTACTGTCTAACCCCTACCTGCTCCTTAATGACCTGTCTCTGTACTGTCTAACCCTACCTGCTCCCTAAGGACCCGTCTCTGTTACCGTCTAACCCCTACATGCTCCTTAATGACGCTGTCTCTGTACCGTCTAACCCCCTACCTGCTCCTTAATGACCTTGTCTCTGTGACCGCTAAACCCTAACCTGCTCCTTAATGACCCGGTCTCTGTACCGACCTTCCTTAATGACCTGTCTCTGTACTGTCTAACCCCCTACCTGCTCCTTAATGACCTGTCTCTGTACTGTCTAACCCACTACCTCTGCTCCTTAATGACCATGTCTCTGTACTGTCTAACCCCTACCTGCTCCTTAATGACCTGTCTCTGTACTGTCTAACCCCTACCTGCTCCTTAATGACCTGTCTCTGTACTGTCTAACCCCTACCTGCTCCTTAATGACCCGTCTCTGTACTGTCTAACCCCTACCTGCTCCTTAATGACCTGTCTCTGTACTGTCTAACCCCTACCTGCTCCTTAATGACCTGTCTCTGTACTGTCTAACCCCTACCTGCTCCTTAATGACCTGTCTCTGTACTGTCTAACCCCTACCTGCTCCTTAATGACATGGGTCTGAATTGACTGTCAATCGTTTTGGATAAAAGCTTCTGACAAAAAAAAAGTTAATCGGTAGAAGTTGAACTTTATGTCGTCGTCGTAGTAATGGTCGTAGTAAAGTGTATTGTACGTATTCAGTATTTATGTCATCTATAATGAAGGGGTATGTGGTCATTAGCAGTGTGGTGACTGATTCGGATCCAGACTCCGTCAATATCCAGCCAGTCATCAGTCACTTATTGATTGACAGCGTAGACGTCCAGGTGCGATGAAATTATAATGGCTGATTAATGACCGCTACTTCCTGATTATTATGCATTCATCTCCCACATCACCACTTACAGCGAGAGATTGATTTCTATTGCACAGCGTTCACAGTAACTAACAGCATGTCCGCCCGTGTGACAAATCGTCAAATATTACATTTCGATGACGCGTGGTCGACTTTGCGACTTACGAGCGAGGTGGACAGTAATCAAATCATCATTTTGGGACGGCGCATTATTACTGATGATAAAACTAACAGCACAGAAGGGTCTGCTGTTAACGACATAAAAGCAAACCGAGCACTTGGCATATTAATGGCACGAAGGGTTAAAAAAAAAATGGTGAAGCCTCAGCACTTATAATAAAAAGAAATGGACGTCGTGGTCACTTTGTCCGAAGCAGCCCCATGCAGGGGAGATAAATACACCGAGCGCTCCCTCCCAGGCCGTCAGGAGAGCGAGTGTGTGAGCGTGATTAGCCACCGCAAGCCGTTTCACAATTGCCATGTGACTACCGTCTAGTGACATCACAAGTGGGGAATGTCCACCTCAATGTATGCTTCTTAACAGTATGTGTATATATATATATACACATACATACATACACACACTTATTTTCATTCAGGTCATTATTTTATTATCAATATTGCTGTATTGTTATCATAAACACAAAGTATATTATTTATATCTCAGCTGACGCGAAATAGAAACTACTCTTGAAGTTGCAACAGAAAAGTTGTGTGGGTGGAGGAGGAGGAGGACTCCATAACTCCTGGGTGGAGGAGGAGAAGGAGGACTCCATAACTCCCGGGTGGAGGAGGAGGAGGACTCCATAACTCCTGGGTGGTGGACACTTTGTCCGAAGCAGCCCCATGCAGGGGAGATAAATACACCGAGCGCTCCCTCCCAGGCCGTCGGGGGGGTAACCTCGCAGCCAGGGGAGCGAGTGTGTGAGCGTGATTAGCCACCGCAAGCTGTTTCACAATTGCCATGCGACTACCGTCTAGTGACATCACAAGTGGGGAATGTCCACCTCAATGTATGCTGACTTCTTAACAGTATGTGTATATATATATATATACATACACACACACATACACACACACATACATACATACACACTTATTTTCATTCAGGTCGTTATTTTATTATCAATATTGCTGTATTGTTATTATAATACACAAAGTATATTATTTATATCTCAGCTGACGCGAAACAGAAACTACTCTTGAAGTTGCAACAGAAAAGCTGTGTGGGTGGAGGAGGAGGACTCCATAACTCCTGGGTGGAGAAGGAGGACTCCATAACTCCTGGGTGAGGAGGAGAAGGAGACTCCATAACTCCCGGGGTGGAGGAGAGAAGGAGGACTCCATAACTCCCGGGTGGAGAGGACTCTAACTCCTGGGGTGGTGGATGACTCCATAACTCCTGGGTGGAGGAGGATGACGACTCCAATAACTCCCGGGTGAGGAGATGGAGGTCTCGCATAACTCCTGGGTGGAGGAGGAGGTCTCCATAACTCCCGGGTGGAGGAGGATACGACTCCATAACTCCCGGGTGGAGGAGGTCTCCATAACTCCTGGGTGGAGGAGGAGGTCTCCATAACTCCCGGGTGGAGGAGGTCTCCATAACTCCTGGGTGAAAGAGGTGGAGGACCCCATAACGCCCGTGTGGAGGAGGAGGAGCCTCCATCACCACCCTCTAATAACCCTGCTGCTGCTCCTCTCGGATGACACCGCGTGGCACTTCCAGAGGAAAGGAGAAAAGGGGCGCGGCCTCAGGGCAGCGGGGGTCGGGTTTCTCCCGGACCCGAGAGACCCTCCCCATCTCCCCTCCCCTCCTCCCCCCCGTGACGTAACGTGACGTGACCAGAACACACCCGCTTTGTGCGCTGCTTAGCCGCAGATCTCCACGGGTTCCCGGGGTGCCCGCGGCAGGCCCCGCCCCCCATCCGCATGAGCTGCAGATCTGCGGGTCCGAGCGGCGCGCGACGGCGTCGTTTTCACTTCAGCAACAGAAAAAAAAAAAACAAGATTAAAAAAAAAGTAGTGACGGACCAACATGGAGCCCGGAGACGACGACGATAACGACGTCTGAGAGACACACACACACACGACCCGGGAAGTGTGAGACACAACGCGCCGTAGTATGGAGTGAAGGGAAGCGGAGGAGAAAGTGTGGAAAAGTTTGGTGGGAGCCATGGCGCCCGGGAGCCGAGGAGGAGGAGGAGAAGAAGCAGCAGGAGGAGAAGGAGAAGGAGCAGGAGAGACGGCGGTGAAAGTGACGGTGAAGAAGCGGCGGAGGAGGAAAACGAAGAGCAAGGAGGGCAAGACGCGCACCGTCCACGCCAACGTCCTGTACGAGGGGGCCGGGGAGGAGCAGGAGGAGCAGGAGCAGCAGGAGGAGGAGAAGAAGAAGAAGGAGCAGAAGAAGAAGGAGGAGAACCCCAACGCCCCGGCAGCACTTCGCCGACAACGAGATCCGCACCACCAAGTACACGCTGCTGTCTTCCTGCCGCGCAACCTGTTCGAGCAGTTCCACCGCTTCGCCAACGTGTACTTCGTGTTCATCGCGCTGCTCAACTTCGCGCCGGTGGTCCGCGCCTTCCAGCCCGAGCTGGCGCTGGCCCCGGTGCTCTTCATCCTCTCCGTCACCGCCGTCAAGGACCTGTGGGAGGACTACCGCAGACACCGCTCCGACGCCGAGATCAACCACATGGACTGCCTGGTGTACAGCAGGTACCGGGGTTGATTGGTTAATTGGTGGTTGATTGGTTAATTGGTTGGTTGGTTGGTTGGTTAATTGGTTGATTGGTTTGATTGATCAACTCGTCTGATCACTGAAGCTGAACACACTTTATTGTTGAATAATAGTGGCTCTGTCTCAGCAGAACCTCATCATGAAAGCAAAACAATGTACCTTACGTGTGTGTGTGTGTGTGTGTGTGTGTGCTATTGTGTGTGTGTGTGTGTGTGTGTGTGTGTGTGTGCTGTCTACTATATATATCTCTCATTCTCTCTACTATTTTGGATATGTCAACTTCTGAGAAACTTCGAGAACTTGTCCCTTGTTTCGCCTAAATGGCCTCAAAACAGTGTTTACTTAAGCAAGGAGGTTTTGAGTGATTCTCACGTTGTCGTGTCACGTTGCTTCACTTTCAGGTCAACAACTTTTTCCATCCACCTTTTTAAAGGAAGACTTTCTACCTGTTGAGAGTACAGGCGGCCTCCTCCTCCTCCTCCTCCTCCTCTTCCCCGTGGCTTGTCATGTTCCCCACTGCCACAACTTACTCACTTACTTTACTCCACTGTGTGTGTGTGTGTGTGTGTGTGTGTGTGCCCATGAAAAGCCTTTCCTGTGTATGCGCCACACAGAGCATAATTCACACTCATCAAAGGACTCTGTGTGTGTTTGGTGACTTAAAGCCAACCTCTGGTGGCTATTGCTGAACCCCACAGGCCGTGACATAATTCAGTGTTTATCCTCCCCGTGTGTCACTATTGTTCATGCTACTGTTAAACATCTCATTGTGAACCCCAATTTACTTAAAAGTACACACATACAGTCGTGAGCAAATACTATATGGCACAGAGTTCAAAGTTGTTATCAGTGGAGGATATATCTTGTGTCCATAATGTGTGTGCGTGAGATGAACTTCTGTGCGCGTCCGTTCACCTCTGAGGTATTTTCTTTGTAAACAGGAAGAGGGAGAAAATATGGACGGACCTCGAGTTTGGGATGGGCGAAATTCCAGCATTATCGAGGGAAAAAAGCAAATATTTATGAAGGGGCAGTTCGACCTAATCGTGCAAATAGTCCCCGTTCCGTGTGTTCCGATAGAGCGGGCCCAATTGAACAAAATAAACACCGTTTGCACAAATACACAATCGGCTCAAGTATGTATTCACGGCGGGCGGAAGACTCGGGGCGGAAGATAAAACGTTTGTTTTTTCATAGAGCGAGCGTCTCTCCGTTCTCAGGGCCTTGGGGTTCTGCGACATCAGTGGGGCTCGAGCAGGGAGGTGTTCTGGAGCAGCCAACACCTGGGCTGCCTCCACACCTGCACTACTAGAGCCGTGCGTTAGTCTTCCGGAAGAAAATATTAGATTTATTTTGTATTTTAAGGTGAGATAAGATAAGATAAGGTAAAGCTTTATTAATCCCGAAGGAAATTCTTGTGCCAGAGGTGGCTCAGTCAATCATAACAGCAACATAAGAATAAAAACAATAGAATGATAAATGTAACGTGTTGTATGCCTAATGAATAACAATAAATCAAAAACTTTTCGTGAAAAAAATAAGTTGGCTAGAAGAGAAAAGTTGGCAATGAAGAGCAATATTGCACATGAAATTGGAGAATATTGCACAAGATGTTGAGAAGTACTATTGCACCTGATATTGAGAATATTGCACATGATGCAGAAAAGTAATATTCTACATGATATTGAGACAATATTTATTCCACATAAACTAGAGAAGCAGTGTTGTTTATTTGTATTGTGAATACTACTTGATTTAGTTATGATTTTTAAATATAGATTGAAGTAATACTCTTTCTGTTTACAAGTATTGGGTAGGGTTAGGGTGAATTCTTTTCCCAGCAACGTGAGGCAACAGGTGACAGGAGGTTCACTAAATCCGCTGTTCATATAAACGGCACACTTTATACTCTCCTGACCGCATGCCCAGGAGCTGTTAAAAAACACCCCAAATACAAAATATGCTCTTTGGATCTCAGGGAGGAGAAGTTTGAGAGGTTTTTTTCAACGTTGGCATGCGGTTGTGGGTGTTAGGAAGGAACGTCTGAAGTCCAGAGAGGGTTATCTAACCCTAACCAGCCTCCCTGTTCTGACCGTGAACATGACAGAATCCTGAAGAGTTCTCTGGGCAATCCTGTTGTTGTTGTTGTTGTTGTTGTTGTTGTTGTGAGGGATGAGTCTCATTTAGTTGTACTCCACGAGACCACAAGACTGTTGACACATTCAGCTCTCCTGGGAGGAATGCTTTTATCCAAACCGCTTTACAGTATTGCCTCACATTCACACATTCATACACCGACGGCGGTGCCAACCATGCAAGGTAACAACCAACACGTCAGGAGCAGTCAGGGTTAGGTGGTGTCTTGCTCAGGGACACCTCCACACTTAGCTAGGAGGAGCAGGTAGGGTTAGGTGGTGTCTTGCTCAGGGACACCTCCACACTTAGCTAGGAGGAGCAGGTAGGGTTAGGTGGTGTCTTGCTCAGGGACACCTCCACACTTAGCTAGGAGGGGGAGGAGCCCGGGGGATCGAACCAGCGACCTTCCTGTTGCCAGACAACCGCCCTCTCTTACCTCCTGAGCTACTGCCGCCCCAATGTGGGCAAGGCATGCCTTCACGTTACTGTAGTTATTGATGCTGTATCCCGGGTCCTGTATGTATGTATGTATGTATGTATGTATGTATGTATGTAACTATGGACACAGGCAGCGGGTGAGCGAGAGACATGAATGAATGGAAGTGGACGGAGAGGTAGAGTTAGGGGGGGGGGGGGGGGGGGGGGGGGGGGGGGGTAAAGGCAAGGAAGGAGTCGTCGTCCTATAATGGTGTGATTTAGAACCCAGGACAGCCACTGCTATTCATCTCTGTACACACACTCTCGCCGTTTAAAGTACGGCGGTTTTGCTTTCTTTGTTTATGGTTTGGTTATGACGAAACATAAATAAAACCGTATGCCTCCTCCCCGTCCTCCCGGGGGACACAACAATCTAGCAAAAATAACGTTCTTAAAAATGTTCGTATACGTCTTGCAGCATTTTTCTGGTCCCCCAAGGGTTTACTGTAGTACTACTACTACTACTGCACGTAAGTGAAATATTTAATTCACACCAGAGAATACAAAAATTAGGCTCTACCATGTGGCTAATTTATTAATTGAACTACCAGAATATATGTTATACCGTGATTATACAGTATATCGTTATCGAGATATGAAGATGGTGGCCGTATTGCCCAGAGTGATACCAAACCTGTGGTTCATGTTCCCTCCCCCGGCAGGGCGGAGCGTCGCTACCTGGAGCGCTTCTGGAAGCAGGTGAGGGTCGGCGACTTCATCCGCCTGCGGTGCAACGAGATCCTGCCGGCCGACGTGCTGCTGCTGAGCTCCAGCGACCCCGACCGGCTGTGCCACATCGAGACCGCCACGCTGGACGGCGAGACCAACCTCAAGCAGCGGCAGGTGGTTCGCAGCTTCTTTCACCTGGTGAGGAGAGCCCAGTAAAACCACTCTCCGAATCCGGTGTATCCGATAAAGCCCCGCCCCCCCCTCCTCAGCGATAGGGTAGAATAGTATGAAGGAAAGGGGGCGGGGCTTAGAGGCCGGCGCCAGATCTCGGTAGGTTGACGGACAGCCTCCGATACTCTAGTACCGCCCCCCCCCCATCGGCCAGTTCTGTGGAACTGAACTATACGAGGTAGAAGTCGAATTCCGGCGTCCGATTTGTTCTGATCTCGGAACACTTCTGAAGAAGCAGACAGAGGCTTTAACCCACGACAATCACCTCACCCCCCTCCTCGACTCCATCCTCACCCCCTCTTTCCTCCCTCATCTCACCCTCCCTCCACCCTCAACGACTGCACCTCCATCACCTCACCTTACACACCCTTCACCCCAACACCCCCTCATCCTCACCCCCACCCCCATCACCTCCATCACCACCTCCACCCCATTGCACCCCATGGAGTTACCCCCCAACACCCCCAAATGTTCAAAACACAGCTATGCCTTTTTGTTGTCATATATTTGAGTCTGAACGTCTGTCGAAAGATTCAGGTTTTTTATGCATCGCCTGCTTATGTTCATTATTTGCCAAAAACGGCAAAACATTTTTTAAAGGAAGTCAAAAGATGGAATGTTATCTTTGGCAGATCATTAAAAACAAAAAGTCCAGATCGCTTCCCGTGGTTGTAAAGTCATATGTGAATAACTTGACACATCCACCTTCCCCAAGTTGAAAGAGATTCCACGCGTCTCTGTGCCGGTGTGCTCAGCTGGTCGAGGGTGCTTAGCCCGTTTTTAACCGGTCTGCCAGTTCACAGGTCGCACCGAGGTGGGAATAAGCCGGCTCCTCATTAAACACTCGGCTAATGACCACTTTCACCTCACACTCTTTAAAAAAAAAAACACCGCCATTTTGTTCTGCCGGCCCACTCACAGCCCGATGTGCTGAAGTCAAGGCCAGCGGGGGACACACAACGAACACAATTCTGACAAACGAAGATTTCAAAGAATTAGCTCTGACCGAGAAACTAGCAAGAATAAAATGTGTGCTGAAGTTATACCGTTTAGTAATGGTCACTTTATTAAAAAAAAAAGTGACATCTTGAGTTCTTGGCGTGGGCCGTCCCAGCGGGGAAATGGTGACACCTCTGGAAAATGGTGTCTTAATAATAATACTAACAAACTTGTGTTTAAGATTTGTTTACGTGGACATGAGGGTGCTTCACCGTGAGACAATCAGAGGAAGGAACCCTTCAGGTCACACGTCTGTGCGTGCGTGTGTGTGTTGTGCGTGTGGCGCGTGTGTGTGCCGTTGGGGTGTGCGTGGCGTGTGCGTGCGTGTGCGTGTGTGTGTGCGGCGCGTTTACTTGACTTGGTGTGGATCCGCTCTGCAGGACTGCGAGTTTGACCCGACCAAGTACAACTCCGTGATCGAGTGCGAGAAGCCCAACAACGACCTGAACCGCTCCCGGGGATACATGTGAGTGATTCATTATTATTTATTGCTCGTTCTCTCTCGCTCGTAAACAAAGTGATTAATGATGAAGAATAACCTCAGCGGTGGTGGTCCCCACCCCGTCTCATCGCTGTATTTGTTTTGTTTGGGTTTTTTGTTAATTAACAGTCTTTTGTGTTGTGGAGTAAAGCTGGTGTGTTCGGAGAGCGGTTTTCTCTTTGTGTGCGTCGGTGGTTGACAGCTGACGGGGAGGTTGGTGTATTGTTCAACGAGTAGAATGCACATCAAATTTTGACTTTATAATTATAATTGTCTTTTTTTTGGCGGCGGGGAAGGTTAATTAGGGCTCCATACTTATGTGTGCCAGCATTATTTAAAGGACCTTGCAGCCCTAATTCACCCACACTTTCAAGTGTTGTGCTAGAGTTAGTGGTAGGTTTTACTCACTAATCATTTTGTTTTTGAATAGGAGTGAATCAATATTCAGTATTTTTCTGCTGGACATGACTCGTGCTATATTGTGATTGTTTTATGCGATGGATAAGGGTTTTGACGGAGAGGAGTCGTGTGTGTATTTAAAGCTAAACATAAACATCTAAACGTTGGCTTATTGGAGATTTATTATCTTTTAAATTCGGCTTTGAAGGCATGACACAAGATATTCCTAATAAATACCTGAATATATATATACACACCAACACCACACACACACACACACCACACACCACACACACACACACACAACACACCCACACCACACCACCACAACACCACACAAAGTCCAGACTCTACGTACCTGTTTATTGATGTTCATACAGCTAAGATAAGTGCTCTTGTTTATTGATAAGCTGAATGCTGTTGTTTATTGCATTTACATTTGCATTTAGGCCATTTAGATATAGATATAGACATTATTGTCCCTGAGGGAAATTAATTTTCATAGCGTGCACATACATAGAAACATTGATAACAATGACATATACAGTAGATATACTCACAGATCAACCACATGACATCCAGCAAGACGCTTTTATCCAAAGCGACTTACAAAGAGTACATTTGTTGAAGGAGAGACAGCAATATATCACTGTGGTACATAAAGATAAGAATAGAGCAGGTTTCAAGCATTCATAGTTACAAGGTTAATAGAACGAGTTTCATAATTGCTAGGTTGCCTGCATGATGCTAAGCTAATGCTGTTGTTTATCGCTCAGCAAAGGCAATTTTTTTGTGTTTTCTGTGGCTAAGCTAACGGTCAGGGGTGTCGTCTCCGACTCCACGTGCTCCTGAGATCATTTAATAAGAGAACAGAATTAAATCGAATAGATTTAGCTCTCTACGTAGTCCATAGAGCTGTGTTTTCTACAAACCATGAACTGCGTACCTTGAATTTATTTCAAAACATCTTTCGTGATCAGGACACACAACATATTTTACCTTGATTCAATTGTCGCTTCTGAAATGTCACTTAATTTTACAATAATATGTGAGTCTGTACTTTCTTTTTTCTAACATATTTGACTGAAGTAGGTCGACTCCTTTCCTCCAGATGTTTTCCTTTCTACATCATCAGTATTGAGTCAGAGTCAACATGGATGTATTGACAGGCGCTGGGCAAACGTTTAGTTCGGTGACACTTGACCTGGTTCGCCGTATATTTGCGGTCACGGCGGCATAGGGGCTTAAGTACACACTTAATTTCCATTTTAGCTTTCAACTTTGACCTCTCTGGTGTCTTCACTGGGCTGCTTCTATTCTATTCTGCTGGGTTGGGTGGGGCCGCTGGCTGGCGGCGGGAGTCTTCGCCGCACGCACCATGAGGTCACCAGGAAGTCGGGACTGTGCAAAGCGTGCCACAAGTGAAGGAACATTTGAGTGTGCGTGTCTGTGTTTGTGTTTGTGTGTGTGTGTGTGTGTGTGTGGACGGTGTGTGTCTCTCACCGTGCAAGGCCCTCTGCTGGTCCGGTCTCCCTACCAGTTCTTGGGAACAAAATGGTAAATGGATTGCATTGTTTATACAGCACTTTTATCCAAAGCGCTTTACAGTATTGCCTCACATTCACCCATTCATACACCGACGGCGGCGGTGGTCACCATGCAAGGTAACAACCAACACGTCAGGAGCAGGTAGGGTTAGGTGGTGTCTTGCTCAGGGACACCTCCACACTTAGCTAGGAGGGGGAGGAGCCCGGGGATCGAACCAGCAACCTTCCTGTTGCCAGACAACCGCTCTTATACCTCCTGAGCTACTGGCCGCCCATAAAAGCAGCAGATGCCTTCTTAACGTTCTCACGGTTTCTTGCATGTTGTTGCCCTGATGCGTGTCAACGTGTCGCATGCGATCTGAGGTGCATTTTAAGTGTGACTCTGTGTATCATTGCACTGGTGTGTGTTGTTGAGGTAGTTGCTGCTAAGTTGTTGTCGGCAATGTTCTCCTGAAACGCATGACATGAAGACAGGAGCAGCGGAGAAGGGGGGAGGAGGGGAGAGTGAGGAGGAGGTGAAGGAGGAGGAGGAGGAAGAAGAAGGAGGCACATGGGAGAATTGAAGGGGGGGGGCGGGGGCGCGTGTTTGAGGAGGAGGAGGAGGAGGAGGAGGAAGTGGAGAAGAAGAGAGAACATTGAAGAGGAGGAGTGGGAGGAACGGGTGAGGAGGGGGAGGGTTGAGAGGAGGAGGAGGGGGAGGGTATGTCTGGCAGCAGTCAGCTGATCTCGACCCCACGTGCTTCTGACAGTTGCTCCCACCGCCGGAGCAGACGAGACGCAACGAGCAAGCGAGCTCCCGTTGCTAGGAGGACGCGTACAGACGACGGGCAGGTTGCTAGGATACCTGAATCACGGGGCTGGGTCGTCAGGGGGTGCGGCCGTCTTGAGACAGCTGACCCCGGCGGCCTCCGGTGTGTTCATATGACCGCGGTATCAGCCAGCAGCTGCAGCCACCCCGTCTGTCTGTGGTGGGCGAGGGACCAGGAGGGGCGGTGAACTCTTCACTCCCCCAGGGACAGACGGTCATCTGGGGAGACGGATATACAGTCCAGTCGTCCCAGTGGCTAGGCTAGGCTACGCTACGCTGCCTTAGCTAGCTAAATCAATTGTTCAGTAGCACGACCACAGCCCTGTATCGGTGGTACAAAAGCCCCAGACTGTTCAACTCACACGCTTCTTGTAATCCTTGGTGTACTAATCGGATTAAGATTGGCTTTGTAATCCAGACACACACACACACACACACACACACCACGCGTAAACGCATTTGCCTCCTTTAATACTCCACATTGATCGTGGTCTTCAGTCTCCAAGCTCAGACGTGAAAGGTGTCTGGACTTCCTGGGTGGGCGGGGCTAAGACATGACGTGCTCAGAGAGATCTGGGGGTCTGGGGATGGAGGGGGGAGGGGCTACTCGGCGGGGTGGGGGTGGGCGGTTGTTTGTTGGACTCCCGGGGTCCTGAAGGGCTTTTTTTCGACGTCAGAGCGATGGCGTGTTTGTTGTTGTACACGTGACGTTCTTGACGTTCTTGTGTACGGCGGCAGTTCTGCGAGGAGGATTTAGTGCTGAGACGAGGGTTCCGCTTGATGAGCGAACAGCGATGACTCTGATGTTTCGAGCGTGATCGATGGTGGAGGGGGAGAGGGGGCTCCTTTCTCCTCCAGCGGCTCATTAAAAAGTCTATACACTGAGCTTTTTATGCTGTTGGAGTGGAAATTGATTGGTCACTCGATGGTTTGATTTTTGCTTTTTATCATTTCTTAGAGTTTCTTGTGTTCTATGAACAGTATTACTATGAACGGATCATTGTGGCTCAGTATATATGATAATGGCCGACTGTAGTTTACACTACCATCTGGTGACATCACAAGTGGGAATGTCCACCTAGATGTATGCTGACTAGATCAGTTTTCCTGTCGGTACAGTTCACTGGGTAGGCTGGGAGACTGATCTAGTATCATACATCTAGGTGGACATTCCCACTTGATGTCACTAGACGGTCGTCACATGGCAATTGTGAAATGGCTAATCACACTCACACCTGGTGGCATAATATGTCCCCTTTAAAAACTAACAGGCCTAATAATAAAAGTAATTAAAAAAATTGTTTTTGTATGTTTCTAACTTTTGGCGGTTTTCTCCGCGCGACTCCTAGCGTCCATGGCAGCGGGCGAAAGTGTGGCCTCTACAAGGAGAACCTGCTGCTGCGCGGCTGCACCGTGCGCAACACGGAGGAGGCCGTGGGCATCGTCATCTACGCAGGTCGGTCGCCACGGCAACGCCTCCTCTATCCCCCCCACCCCGTTCTCCCGTCCTCTAACCTCTAACCTCCAAACCCAAAGACCTCAAAATGGGTTCATTCACGGGCCAAAAAAAGCAGCCTGGGAACCGGCGTCCCCCTTGGGAACCCTCCATGACCCCTCACCATGTTGTCATTTAGTATTGCGGTGAATACAGACACGGGTCATTAAGGAGCAGGTTAGGGGTTAGACAGTACAGAGACAGGTCATTAAGGAGCAGGCAGGGGTTAGACAGTACAGAGACGGGTCATTAAGGAGCAGGTAGGGGTTAGACGGTACAGAGACAGGTCATTAAGGAGCAGGTAGGGGTTAGACGGTACAGAGACAGGTCATTAAGGAGCAGGCAGGGGTTAGACAGTACAGAGACAGGTCATTAAGGAGCAGGTAGGGGTTAGACAGTACAGAGACAGGTCATTAAGGAGCAGGTAGGGGTTAGACAGTACAGAGACAGGTCATTAAGGAGCAGGTAGGGGACAGTACAGCCCTCCCATGTCTCACCATAGCCTGTATGTACTACTAATCCCCGCCCCCCCAGGTCACGAGACCAAGGCGATGCTGAACAACAACGGGCCGCGCTACAAGCGCAGCAAGCTGGAGCGACAGATGAACGTCGACGTCTTCTGGTGTGTCATCATCCTGCTGGTCATGTGCCTCTTCACCGCCGTCGGTGCGTCACGCCATCTTGTTGTTGTTGTTGTTGTTTGTGTAGTGGAGTTAAAATGGATAAACCGAGCCCCTGTGGTCTTGGAGGAGGATGCTCTGTGAGGAGGGAGGGAGGGGAGAGGAGGGTTGGGGTGTGGTGAGGAAGAGGAGGGGTGAGGAGGAGGAAGAGGTGGAGATGGGTCTGGAGAGGAGGGGTGAGGAAGAGGGGAGAGAGGAGCGGTGGGGGGGTGAGGGAGAGGGGATGAGGAAGAGAGGAGGAGGAGGAGGAGTGGTGGGTTGGGTGCTCAGTGGGGGGGGGGATACCACTAGGAGGGGTGTGGTCCGGGGTGATGGAGTGGGTGGAGGAGGAGGAGCAGCAGGAGGAGAAACATGAGGAGAAAAGTGATTAGGAGGAGCTGAGCAGTGGAGGAGCAGTTACGTTGGGCTGCTGCTGTGTCCTCTTGTGTTTTTAATTTGCTGTTAGTCCGAGCGTGGACGACTACTGCTATATGACCGTGTGTGTGTGTGTGTGTGTGTGTGTGTGGTCGGTCGCAGGTCACGGCCTCTGGTTGTTTCAGTACAGAGACAAGCGTCCGGTGTTCGACGTCCTCAGCCCTGAGGGAGCTGACCTGTCGCCTGGCCTGTCAGCCCTCTACCTCTTCCTCACCATGGTCATCGTCTTCCAGGTAACGCTCGCCCCAAGGTCAACCGCTCGCTCCAAGGTCAACCTCCAAGGATTTATTGCCTTAGATTTTACAAACAAGGAATGTGCTTTTGTGAAATTGGTGGACAACATTGAACATGAACAGAGGGGGGGGGACACAATTTCTACCCATCAATGTTTTATTGATGGGTTCTGAACATCTTGTTAAAAATAATGTTAAAAAGACTCATAGCCGAAGGAAAGATCACCGGTTTGGTGAAGTGTTGTTCCGTTCTTACGCAGAACCCTTCCGGGAATCGTCCTTTTGGAACTGTTTGGAAAAGGGCGGGCACGTTCAAAAAAATCCATGGAAGGCGATTGGATGAATCATGTGTCCATCATCACGCCCCATAGCTGCCAGTGGTTCCTCACAGGATGCTGATTGGTCCGAACCGCTGGTGGTTTTGACAAAAACGGATAGCTTGGAGCCTGGCCGTGCGGACCGATCTTCAGAGAGAAACGGACTATGAACTGGCAACATCATTTACATTTACATTTAGGTGCATTTGTCAGACACTTTTATCCAAAGCGACTTACAAAGAGTACATTTGTACAAAGAGACAGATATATATCTCTGTGGTACATAAAGATAAGAATAGAGCAGGTCTCCCAACAGACTAGGTTCAACATCTGGACTGCAGACATCTGGGGATCCAACCTGGTACTTTTGGGGCGAGTCAGTCCCTCTGGGTCTGGGTGTCCCCCCTCTGTCCTTGACAACAGCAGGACTCCCGTAACAGACCGGCCCCTCCTGTCAGACCCCCCCCCCCCTCACCTGAGCGGTACGTAGAGACAGGAGGTCAGCTGGGGGTCACAGCCGGGGGTCACCACAGCTCTGTGGTCTCTGCAGGTGCTGGAGGCCGGGTCACTCCCAGTCACATGGTGCACTGGGAGGAGTGTGGTGGGGTACTGGGGTCAAAGGGTTGAAGTGTTTTGTGTTCTGATGCTGGGCTTGGGAACTAACCTCGCTTTACCTCTCTCTCTCTCTCTCTCTCTCTCTCTCTCTACCTCTCTCCTCTCTACCTCTCTCTACCTCTCTCTCTCTCTGCCTCTCTCTCTCTCTACCTCTCTCTCTCTCTTTCTACATATACCTTTCTCTCTCTCTCTCTCTCTCTCTACTCCTCTCTCTACTCCTCTCTCTCTCTCTCTCTCTCTACTTCTCTCTCTACTCCTCTCTCTCTCTCTCTCTACTTCTCTCTCTCTCTACTCCTCTCTCTCTCTCTCTCTCTCTCTCTCTCTACTCCTCTCTCTCTCCTCCCCCCCTCCAGGTGCTGATCCCCATCTCGCTGTTCGTGTCCATCGAGATTGTGAAGATCAGCCAGGTGTTCTTCATCCACCAGGACGCCGAGCTGTACGACGAGGAGACGGGGGCGGGGCTTCAGTGCCGCGCGCTCAACATCACCGAGGACCTGGGCCAGCTGCAGTACGTGTTCTCCGACAAGACGGGCACGCTCACCGAGAACAAGATGGTGTTCCGCCGCTGCACCGTCGCCGGCGTCGAGTACTCTCACGACGCTAACGGTGAGCCGGCTGCTGGAGGCGAGGTGGAGGCCAGGTGCTAGCTGGAGGCTATGTGGAGGCTATGTGGAGGCTAAGTGGAGGCTTGGTGCTAGGTGGAGGCTAGGTGCTAGGTGGAGGCTAGCTGGAGGCTAAGTGGAGGCTAAGTAGAAGCTAAGTGGAGGCTAGGTGGAGGCTAGGTAGAGGTTAGTTGGATGCTGGGAGCTGGATGCTGGGAGCTGGATGCTAGGTGCTAGATGCTGGGTGCTACTTGTTACATGGTGGATGCTAGGAGCTGGATGCTAAGGGATCGATGCTAGGTGCTCAATGCTAGGTGGTGAATGCTTGATTAGATGAGATTAGATCCAAATGTATTGTCATTGCACAGCACAAGTACAGTACAGCGAAAAGAAGTTGGCATCTAACCAGAGTGCAAATGAGGCAGTAAAGTGCATAGTAATGAATAAATATATATACGGTAAGTACAATAAAAATATACATGGGTATCATACAGGTATGGAAACAATAAATGTGTAAACTATAGGTAGAGGTAGTTAGTTGTGATTCCAGTGCAAGGCAGTTGAAGACATTGATGGTGATAGGATAATGGTCAACAGAGTTCAGAGTTCGTACGGTGGGCAGGTTGGAGATAGGTGCTAGGTGATAAATGCTAGGTGCTAGATTCTGGGTGCTAGATTCTAGCTGGTGGATGCTAGACGCTGGATGGAAATCTAGACGATAAATTATTATGATCCTAAAACTTTAGTTTCGTCATAATCTATTTGGAATTATAACTCTTGTTTCTGTGCGCGTTTTTGTTTCAAGTGCCAAAACGTGATTCAGCCACGGTATTAACACAATGACCCAGAAAACCCTGAATGTTATGGCCCCACACCCCTCTGGTGCTACCTTACTTCCTGCTTCCTGTTTCCTGTTTGCACCAACCCCCCCCCCCCCCCCCCCCAGCACGGCGGCTCGCCATGTACCAGGAGCTGGACTCGGAGGAGGAGGTGGTGGCGGCGGCCGAGTGTCCATCGCGCGGCGGTACGCTGCCGCGGCGGGACAGCGCTAGCAGCCAGCAGAGCGCGCGCGTGGTCCTGCGCTCCCAGAGCACCAAGTCGCACCGCCGCACGGGCAGCCGCGCCGAGGCTAAGAGGGCTAGCATCCTGTCCAAGCACACCGCCTTCAGCAGCCCCATGGTCAGCGCCACACACGCTAAATACGGGCTAACTTGCTCTCTCTGTCGCGCTACATGGTTAGCGCCACACGCTAAAGTACAGGCGAAGCAGCTCTCTGTTGCGCTACATGGTTAGCACTCTATGCTAAAATACAGACAACTTGCTGTCTGTGTGCTACACGTTCTGTGCTGTGCTGCACACCTGGAATGTAAACGAAACGTCACAAATATCTGATGGATCCCGTCGATGTGACGATTTAAACAAAACTTGGACATATTAATGCTGACATGTTGAGAAGGAGGCCGTGAAATGTGTTTTGTTTAGCGTTGCAAACTAAACACAGGTCTGCTTGCCTCCAGCCTCGCGCGTGTGTTTTATTTTATACATGGACTTGGTGTGTTATCGCTACCGTCAGTAAATACTCTAGCTGTGGTGCTGGTGTTCTGATGATGATAATAAACCAGTTTGTAACCTTGCCTTCCTCACTCCTAACTGTCTGTCCCCTGCAGGAGAAGGACATCACCCCTGACCCCCAGCTCCTGGACAAGGTGAGGGAGGGCAGCAGCCAGCTGAACCTGCTCCACCTGCACCGCCAGCCCCTGTCCCAGCTGACCTCTGACCTCGCCGACATCATCGACTTCTTCGTGGCGCTCACCATCTGCAACACGGTGGTGGTGTCGTCCCCCGACCAGCCCCGGCAGAAGGTGAGGTCTCCTACAGGACGGGGCAGACTGAGGTCATGTGACTGACTCAGTCACGTGACCTCACGTATCTTAGAGAACAACACTGGGGCTACCACAGAGCTTCTCTCTTCAGTATTACATGCAACTGTATGAACTGTCTGTTGTGGGGCGCCAGTAGCTCAGGAGGGAGGTAGAGCGGTTGTCTGCCAAACGGAAGGTTGCCAGGTCAATCCCCTCCTCCTAGCCGAGTGTCGAAGTGTCTCTGAGCACAGACATGGCATCTAACCGCAACTGCTTCTGAAGAGCTGGATGTTGCCTTGCATGTCTAGCATATAAGATGCTCCATACATTTCTAAAAGGTTAACTTTGCACCCTGAGTGAGGCTGAGGATAATCAGAGCATACAATCAACATTGAAAAAGTTACAATGACAATGGGAGGCAGTAGCTCAGGAGGTAAGAGCGGTTGTCTGGCAACTGGATGGTCGCTGGTTCGATCCCCGGGCCTCCTCCCCCGCCTAGCTAACTGTGGAGGTGTCCCTGAGCAAGACACCACCTAACCCTACCTGCTCCTGACGTGTTGGTTGTTACCTTGCATGGTTGACACCACCGTCGGTGTATGAATGGGTGAATGTGAGGCGATACTGTAAAGCGCTTTGGATAAAAGCGATATATAAATGCAATCCATTTAACATTTACAATTCGCGTAACTACAGGAAACAGAAATACCAGGTGTGTTCTTTTTGCGTGCAAACATTGGTCCCACAACCGGTTCCAAATTGTTCCAAACAATGGTGCGGTTCCACAAAGTCCTTCAAGACGTCCAGGTTATAGCGTCATTGTTCGTTTAACACCCACTTTCACTTTCACGTGTTTTTGTTCTCCGTACTTTAGTACAAAAATATGTACTTTTTTGTTTTTTTGGTGGCACATCCAATGCACAGGAAGTGTGGTGGTATTTTAACGGTCGCCTGAGGATTCCTCCAATGCCTTCACCAGTGGCAGCCTGAGCGTGACAATGTGGTCTCTATTTACACATAGTTTACTTTTTATTGCGTTAGCTGTTCTCCCCCCCGTGCCCACTCCCCCCCCCCCCCCAACAAAACACCACAACAACACTGAACTGAAAAGCCCTCTGTGCTCATAATTAAGTGTGTGTGTGTGTGTGTGTGTGTGTGTGTGTGTGTGTGTGTGTGTGTGTGTGTGTGTGTGTTGTGTGTGGTGTGTGTGTGTGTGTGTGTGTGTGTGTGTGTGTGTGTGTGTGTGTGTGTGTGTGTGTGTGTGTGTGTGTGTGTGTGTGTGTCCTGCCACTCGGAGGAGGAGCCTCCCAGAGTCCCGAGCATGAAATAATATTATTCATAATGTGACAGATTGTATATCTCTGTGTTCTGTGTTTTTGCTTCTGTGGAGGTTATCGGATAGCGTGAAGAAGATGAAAATGTAAATCTGCTATCTTGTTCTCATCCATACGGAGTGTCGTCTCGTTTGTGGCTTGTTGTCCTGTGGGCCTCTGAGTAGAGCGTGTAGGAGCTGCTGGTAGTACGATGCCCTTGAGCGCCCAGGCCTCTGAGCAGAGGGTGTAGGAGCTGCTGGTAGTACGATGCCCTTGAGCGCCCAGGCCTCTGAGCAGAGGCTGTAGGAGCTGCTGGTAGTACGATGCCCTTGAGGCTCTAAGACGCCTACAGGTAGACTGTGGACTCGAGTGGAATCAAACCCACAACCTCCGGGCTGGGAGTCAAACAGCCTCAACGCTGAACTACCCTGCCCTCCCCCCTCCTTACCATATAAGCATGGAGGTGTTCCAAGGTCCAGTATAGCTGCTCGCATAGTAGTAGAAGGTTCTGGGTTCGAGCCCCCAATGTACAGAGCCTAACCTGTATCAAAATGCCCCAACCCTAACTGCAACTTTATTTATATCGCACGTTTCATACAACATGCAGCCCAGTGCTTCACAAAGCGAGATTAACTAAATATTACAATAGAATAAAAAGATGTCTTAAGGCTTAAAACCAGGGCAACAAATGATGAGGTACCCCTAAGTAAAAGCGAGAGACCTGCTCGCTATTAACCACGTTCCTCCCGGGTTTCCTCCTGGGTTCCTCCTGCAGGTGCGGATGCGGTTCGAGCTCAAGTCCCCCGTGAAGACCATCGAGGACTTCATCAAGCGCTTCACGCCCAGCCGCCTGACCTCGGGCTCCAACAGCAGCTCCTCCTCCAGCCTGGCCACCAACCGCTCCTCGTTCACCCGCGCCTGCTCCGGCGCCGCCCCGTCCTCGCCGTCCCCCGAGAGCACCCTCAACAAGCTGGACGAGGAGGGCTCTCGGCCGGGGGTCCCCCAGGCGGCCTTCGGCCCCGCGCCGCCCAGCTACGAGGGCAGGGTGGCCGGCGGCGCCGAGCTGCGATACGAGGCCGAGTCCCCCGACGAAGCGGCGCTGGTCTACGCCGCCCGGGCCTACAAGTGCTCTCTGGTGGGCCGGCTGCCGGACCAGGTGACGGTGGAGCTGCCCCACCTGGGCAAGCTGTGCTTCGAGCTGCTGCACACGCTGGGCTTCGACTCCACACGCAAGAGGATGTCGGTGGTGGTGCGGCACCCGCTCACCGACCAGATCACCGTCTACACCAAGGGGGCGGACTCGGCGGTCATGGAGCTTATCAAGCCCCCGCTCAGTGGTAGGTGGAACCGCCGGTTAACCCTAACGCTTAACCCTAACCACCCCCTCTCACCTCCTGACCCTAACCCTGAGGAACCTCCTCTCCTCCCCTCTCTCACCCCCTGACCCTAAACCTGGAGAAACTTCCTCTCACTCCCTAACCCCAGCTCTCTAACTCCCTAAACCTGGAGAAACTTCCTCTCACTCCCTTAATCCCAGCTCGCTAACCTCTAACAGCAGAAGAGTTCAGAAAAACTTAAACAAAAAGATGAAAAGGCTGTCGGCAGTTTCAAGAAGGGACACACTATTGACCCTTCTCTGTTGTGGTCGTCTGCTTTTCAGCCTTCAAGTCCGCTGGTTTTTCATGTTCCAGGAAGGGCGTGCGAGCTCTGCTACAGAGAGAGAGAGAAGAGAGAGATGAGAGAGAGAGAGAGAGAAGAGAGAGAGAGAGAGAGAGAGGAGAGAGAGAGAGAGAGAGAGAGAGAGAGAGAGAGAGAGAGTGAGAGAGAGAGAGAGAGAGAGAGAGAGAGAGAGAGAGAGAGAGAGAGGCCATTTTCACTACCCCGACTCCCACAGAGAGAGACACACACACCTACAGCGCGTTGTTATGCAAGACCTGCTGTTTAATGTCCAAGTCCCGCCCCTCCTCGTGTTTAGTGTCCAAGCGGCCGCTTTAATTGGAACCCCTTAAAAGATTCCTGGCTTCCTGCGCACGCTCCGGACTTGACATTCACACACACACAC